>CM038718.1:37174097-37219097 GCA_021613375.1 Megaleporinus macrocephalus
CATATCAATATAGCAGCAGCTCCTCCAGCTGATACTACCACCACCATGTTTCTACAGTAGCTCAAAACACACACACAGACTGTAGAGGATGAGTTTCAGGTTGATTGTAAGACCATGAAAGACACACCAGCATTAAAACGATGTTTCTTTCCTAAATTTTTCCGTTCCACCTTAAATGGTGCAGAGTTTACATTCTCATGTATTCAGCTTCTTATTTGTCAGGTTCTTGTTCAAATGTTTCTGTCCTACCTTAAATCAGCAACATTTACCTTCGACTGCTGCCATTCAGTTTCATGCTCATTAGGTTCTTGTAAAACTTCATGTTCCACCTTAAATGATGCAGAGTTTACATTCTGATGCCTGCGTTCAGCTTCTTATTCACCAGTATCTTGTTCAAATGTTAGTATTTATATTCTAGTGTGGATATTCAGCTAGATTGTTTTTCACATGCTCTCATTCCACCTTAAATTATACAACATGTACATTCTAGTGTTGACATTCAGCTTCATACTTCTTGTAAATCTTCCTGTTCCACCTTAAATGGTTCAGAATATCGTCGCTGGCCAAAAACAAGTATCTCCAAAATTACAGCTTTACAGGAGAGGGCAAAAATGGTATTTACTTTCTATGTAAGTCAATGGAACCAGAATGTTTTCAAAGCTGTTTTGGAGCATTTCTTTTGGTCCATTCGTCATTAAGTGTTTATACAGTGTAAACAGCAGTGATGTTCAACGTGTCAGCTTCTTGCTCAGATTTCACCATTCCACCTTAAATAGTGCAGCAGCTATGCTCTCGTGCTGACCTTCAGCATCTTATTTACCAGCTTCCTTTAAAAATGTACCATTCCACCTTAAATTATACAGTATTTACATTCCAGTGCTGCCCTTCAGCTTTATATTCATCAGCTTCTTGTTTGTAATTTCCTGTTCTACCTTAAATGGTGCAGCAGCTATGTTCTGGTGCTGACCTTCAGCTTCTTACTCACCAGCTTATTTAACCACTGAAGGCTCTACAGGAGGGAGGCGGTGGGAGCGTTCAGCAGGTTACAGTAGAGGTTACACACTGCATGTTACACAATGTTTAGTGATCTCCAGAAAGCAGCGGAACCCACCCCAGAGGATTAGCTCATGATTCAGGATCTTAATTAAATGAACTGCTCATTAAAGTCCAGACGCTGGCCGAGCTCATGTGGGCAGGTGAAGTGATTACAGCGTCCTCTGTGATCTCGTTTAAACAGCAGTCTGTGGTAGGATCTGCATACGGGCAGCAGGACTGGAGCTGCTGTTACTGAGCTCAACGTCCAGACTGAGAACACTAGAACTTCCTCAGACACGAAGCAAAAGACAGTGAATTTCTTTATTTTCATTTCCAGCCTGATTCCTGTAAATCGCGCTGGTGTAGTTCTCCGTCACAACCATTTTCTCCACGTTGGTCATGTTTGTTTAGGAAGTGCTTCTGTTATTCTTTGGCGTCATAGTCTGTTTAAAGCTGTAGGCCGAGTGGAAGGTTCTCTAGAACTCTACAACACGGCAATGTTCTAGCTGATTTAGTGTTTTCAGTGATGAAATATGGACTAGAAGTGAATTTCTTTTATATTAAACCTAAACAACCCTAAACCTCCAGAACCCTGTCATCATACGTCACTGAAATATCTCCAAATGACCTTAAATGACCCCAAATGACCTCAGATGACCTCAAATGACCACAAATGACCTCAAATGACCTCAAATGACCTCCTTGCCCAACTGGAAATTTCAGTCATGACCTTGTAACACAATGTTTACATTAAAAATAAGGTTAATAATTTCCTAATGCACAATACACCTTTTGTTTCATTAACATTTTCAGTTTACTTATTTAAAAAAATCTAATTTTTAAATCTACATCTTCAAACTTATTAAAATTGAATCTCTTGGATATACACAGTAAAGAGTGCCTCTTTGGTACTACCTAAAAATACTTTGTAGTGCAGTAACAAGCAATTAAACTAGTTTTACTCAACGTAAAATATTACCGTGAATGATTCTTTCAGTTAAAGTCAGGTTTGGAGTTGATTAAAGTTTGTTTAATTGTGGTTAAAGAACTTTTTTTGTGTTTAAAGGTTACAAAACCTAATAAATTGTTATTCAAAACAAAACATCACTGCTTTTACACTGTAAGAACTGCTTTGGTGGTAGAACCTAAAAAAATACTTCATGTGGTAACAAGTAATTCAACTAGTTTTACTTGAAATTACTGTAATTTTAAATATTGTTTATTGAAAATGCACTTTTATTTTAAATAAAACTGGTTTCACTGCACAGCTGGGTTAAATACAGAGGACCTTGGTGTGTAAATAGCAGATAGTTCTGAATTTTAATATTCTAAACATGTTGGTCATGTTTGTTTAGGAAGTGCTTCTGTTATTCTTTGGTGTCTTAGTTTGTTAGAAGCTGTAGGCCGAATGGAAGGTTCTCTAGAACTCTACACCAATGTTCTAGTGTTTTCGGTGCTGAAACATAGACTAGAAGTGAATTTATTTTACATCTAACCCTAAACAACCCTAAACCTCCAGAACCCTATTTAAAGCTCTAGGGTTGGGGTTAGGGTTAGAGGAAATATTCACTATTCAAACTAAAACTAACTATAAAAGAGCTTAATAGAAAATAAAACCAAAACTAAAAGTAACTGCGCACCTTCACAACCGACTGAGACTACATTCTCAGCAAAACCAGCTTCTACGCAGCAGCACATGAACTATATAAGAAGAACTTTTGAAGCTATTGTAAATGAAAAACTCTTTAAAAGAAGTTTTCCAGTTTCTGTTTCCGCCCACATGGAAAGTTTGAGCATTTTCCTCACAGACGAAGCCGACGTAAGGAGAACCCCGCTCGCGCTGCGCTGACGCCTGGAAGATAAAACGACCTGTTATTAATGTGAGTGATTAGGGAGAGGAATTCCCACATCCGAGATCCAGCTTCCGTTTCATAACTCTGGAATTCAGAGTGACACACTATTCGCCCCGGGGGAGCCGTGAGTCATCCTCACATTCGAGCAGTTTGAGCTGCTGCTGGTTTAAAGAAAATGAAAGAATCAGGTCTGGATTTGCATCATTACAGGGGAATTCCATCTAAATTAGAAATTTTATTCACTATTAAACCCAGCAGTGAACCTACACGTGTCTTCTGAGTTGCACGTGGAATGCTGCTGCTGATGAAATAGTGGAAATTTATCTTATAAAAAAGATATTTTCTTAATGGACTATTTGAACCTCAGAGCATCCTGCATGTATCCCTCCACCATGAATGGAGTTTAAGACTGAGATCTTCTCTAAACTATCATAAACAGCGTCTCAGAATCAGACAGTGTATTTATAACATCTACTGTAAGAACTTTCTGTGAGGAGCTTTTAGAGGTGGACGTCTGGTTCCGTTCACCTCCACTGTGAACAGATGTGACTGTATCTAGTACAGATAATCCAATATTAATATAATAATATAATACTTAACAGCATTTTCATTATGCAGGGTTTTCTCAAATTTCAATTTAGAACATTTTTAATCCGTTTCTATACATACAGTGTTTATAGTTTTGTTTTTGGATTTTAGTTTCAGTTTGTTTTAAAAGTGCCACAGCAGTTTTGGTTTTATTTTCTGCAAAGCAAATGTTCTAGTTCAGTGATCGTTCAGCTTTAGTTTTGTTTTGTTTTTCAGTTTAATGATGAATATTTTGGTGAAATATCACCGTAAAAAGTAAACATTCGCAAAGCAATTCCCAAAGCAAAACTGGTTTGCTTTGGGGAACAAACTTTACTCAACCTACCCACAAAAAAGCAATCCCCTTTTAAATCACCCATCATACATCACCGAAATCATCATACATCACTATAATGTCTCTTTATTTGTGATATTGTTCAGTGCAGTGGACATTATTGTTCCTAAAAAGGTAAAACCTAAAATTACACAATAGTTACATTAAAAATAAGGTTACTAATTTCATAATGCACAATAAACCTTTTGTTTCATTACCATTTTCAGTTTTTTTTATAAAAATTATAACATTTTGAAATTTACATCTTCAAACTTTAAATTCAGAATGTAAATACATTTTTTGTAGTGTAATAACAAACAATTAAACTAGTTTTACTCAACGTAAAATGTTAGCGTGAATGATTTTTTCAGTTGAAGTCAGTTTTGGAGTTGATTACAATTTGTTTAATTGTGATAAAATAACTTTTTTGCGTTTAAAGGTTACAAAACTTCATAAACTGTTATTCAAAATAAAACATTACTGCTTTTACACTGTAAGAACTGCTTTGTTGGTAGAACCTAAAAAAATACTTCATGTGGTAACAAGTAATTTAACAAGTTTTACTCAAAAATGACTTTAATTTAAAACATTTTTTATTGAAATTGCATTTTTATTTTAAATAAAACTGGTTTCACTGCACAGCTGGGTTAAATACGAAGTACCTCTGTGTGTAAATAGCAGATTTTTTGTTTTTATACATTTTATAAATTTTAATATTCTAAACATCTAAGATTTAAATAATCTGTGCTAGAGCTTCTAATAGACTGTTATAGTCGTGTTCTGAGAAATTGAGATATGTATTGAGACACATTGAGATGCAGGTATATAAGCAGAAGTGTGAGTTTGACCGTTCAAACTAAATCTGAAGTCTGTGGTTTTTCAACATAAACAAAAAAGGAGGTGCAGGTCCAGAAGAACCTGTCAGGAACAAATGCACTTCTATCGAGTACCACCAGGAGATGGATCCAGCACCAGCAGCTGATCAGTCTTTGAGGAGCCGCGGTGTGTTTGGACTGAGAAAGTGAATTAGTTTGGTGTTGTGTGAAAACTGTCCAGTTCACGTGAACCTGCTTCCACCTCAAATGGTTCTAATGGTCAGATCTTTGGATGCTGCTGAAGACTGTCCTGCACTTTTTTATTTGATTGCAGACTTGTACAGTGAAGTGAAACTCAGGAAATCACTCCCGACCATCTTGGTGCTTGTTCAGCAGAGCTTTTGGCAGGAGTTCAGTTTATATCCACTCTCACAAACAATAGCTCTGCCTGGAGAGCTTTGAGCGCCTGTCTGAGGCCTACCATACAAAAGCATTGACACACTTTGTCAGATGTCCTGTAATCAGACATCCACCTCTAAAGACTCCCTCATAGAAGGTTACACTGTCTGATGTCTGAGATGTTGTTGTGTGATAGTTTTATGACATTTTCAGCTTTAAAATTGGTGAAGGGATACATGTGGGGTGTTGTGGAGCACAAAATAGTCCCCATAGAAAACCTAGTATTTTCAGATTTTACCATCAACCTCCATATAAACTCAGAAGACACGTGTAGCTTCACTGGTGGGTTTCATAGTAAATACAATGAATATATTGATGTTGTAGACATGAAGAACACTGTAAACATCACCACCACTGTAAACACCATCACCAGCACTGTAAACACCATTTCCACCACTGTAAACACCATCATCACCGCTGTAAACATCACCACCACTATAAACACCATTACCACCACTGTAAACATCACCACCACTACTGTAAACACCATCATCACCACTGTAAACATCACCACCACCACTGTAAACACCATTACCACCACTGTAAACATCACCACCACCACTGTAAACCCCATCACCAGCACTGTAAACGCCGTCTCCACCACTGTAAACACTATCTCCACCACTGTAAACACCACCATCACCACCACTGTAAACACCATCACCACCACCACCACTGTAAACATCACCACCACCACCACTGTAAACCCCATCACCAGCACTGTAAACACCATCTCCACCACTGTAAACCTCATCTCCATCACTGTAAACACCATCACCACCACTGTAAACACCTTCACCACCACTGTAAACACCTTCACCAGCACTGTAAACACCATCACCACCACCACTGTAAACACCTCCACCAGCACTGTAAACACCATCTAACACCATCACCACCACTGTAAACACCATCTGAACCATTTCACACCAAACGGACTCTCAATCTGTCTGTTTACGTCCCAATCACAGATTTAAGTGGGAACTTTGTAACACCCTATAGAGAACACTCTGGTGTATAGCGTGGAGAACACGTCCTCTGGTCTGAAGGTGCTGAAAGAACTGGAGAAAGTGGGCTTGTGATGTTGTTTCACTCCAAATAAACCAGATGAAGCTTTAATGGGAAACTAATCAAACTGAGATTTAGCGAGCGAGACATCTGGCCGTGCGCTGGGTCGATGTGAGACTCCTCTCGGCAGATGTGTTGTGTTTGGTTCTACTTAGCGTCATGGAAAAGGTTCTGCTGAGTTCAGGTCATCCACAGACTGTATCACATCCTACAGTACACGTGAAACCACATCTGACATTTCCTCCTCCATAAACAGCAGATGTTCTGGGATAAAGAGACAGATTAAAATCGACAAACATAACAGGAAAAAAACTAAATATGGATATTATATATCAGCACTAACTACAGAGACTTAATCATCACACCCTGGATTCAGTATTCTCCAATGAGAATTTCCAGCACTGATGTGGCCTCCAGACAGCGGCTTTATTCTGATGTTTAGAAGAAACTTTTAACTGTAATTTAATTGTCTTTCAGTTTTATTTTAAGCTTACATTTTACTCTATATTAATTTTACTTTTAAACATTGATTGTCCCATCTATCTAATTTGATCTTTAAGCTTAAAATATATATATGTTACATTAATTGCACTGTTTTTAATTTTACTGTCTATTTTTTAATTGTACTTTAAAGCTTAAAATTGTTTGTGTCTTTAATTTTACTGTCTTGTTTATTTATTTTACCATTAAATTTTAATTGTAAAGCTTTAGCTTATTGATTTTTTCATTCAACACTGTTTGTGAAAGTGTTTGACTTTTTGACCTCAGCTCCTCTGGTGTGTCACTCCTTCAGAAACATGTCTCAGCAGCATGACACAACCAGACTAACCCCGCACAGGAAATGACCTCTTCCACGAGTGAAACTCACTGCACTTTTTAAAGGTTCAAACCAAAGAGTTTGTTTTTAGTTTTTTTTAGTCCTAAACAAACTTTAGATTCAGCACCTCCAACAAACCAGTAGTTACATGTGTAGACAATGTAACTACTGGAGGTTAGTTACCATGACTAAGGATTAATTACACAATATTCTTTTATGTAATTACTTAACGAGGGAACAGTTATTACTCTGTAATGTCACATAAAGAACATTTGAAGATAAGTGGACATCTGTTGCTGTAACTTTCTTGAAAGTTGGTCATGTTGTATTGGATATGTGTTAGATGCTAATTAGAATTCTACGTTTCACCTTAAATGTTGCAGCAGTTACTTGCTGGCTCCTCAACTGTCTGGAGACCAACTGTCTGAGGAGAAACTGCAGACAAAGAAAATATAAATATTTAATTAATTCTATTCTGTGTTTCTTTGTCCATTTAGCCCTAACTAACGCCGGCAGCTGAGCTAACAGCTTAACCTAATGTTCTAGATTCTACTAGCTAATGCTTACAGCTCAGGTGATATATTAATGAAAATGCATTGTTGTAGATAGTTTTTGCTGTTTAGTGCTAGCTAACAATAACAGCTGAGGTAAAATATTCACAGAGATGTTTTGTTCTTGACTGTTCTTGAGGTAATATGTTACCAGGCATCTAATGTACTAGATAGTTCTTGGTGTTTAATATTAGCTAATGTGAACAGCTGAGGTGATAAGTTACTGGAAATGTAATGTTCTAGATAGTTCTTGGCATTTATTACTAGCTAACCTTAAACACTGAGGTAACATATTACCTGAGATGCAATGTTCTAGTTGGTTCTTGGGGTTTAGTACAAGGTAATGTTAACACCTAAGGTAATATATTATTAGAAATGTAGTGTTCTAGATACTTCTTGGTGTTTAATACTAGCTAACGTGAACATCTGAGGAAATATTGTACCAGGACATGTAATGTTCTAAATACTTCTTGGTGTTTAGCACTGGAGGAGCTTTGCCCAAAGCAGGTCAGTAATTTCATTAAGACGTAATTGGGTTGAAAAGGGTTCATCACCTTTAAGTGTGTTAAGTGTATAGTATTTAAGTATATTAAGTGATGTGTAGTATTTAAGTATATTAAGTGATGTGTAGTATTTAAGTATATTAAGTGATGTGTAGTATTTAAGTACATTAAGCGACGTGTAGTATTTAAGTATATTAAGTTATGTGTAGTATTCAAGTATATTAAGTGTTGTGTAATATTTAAGTGTGTTATGCTTTGTGTAGTACTTAAGTATGTTACGTGTTGTGTGATATTAAAGTATGTTAAGTAATGTGTGGTATATAAGTGTGTTAAGTATGAAGTATTTAAGGATGTTAAGTAGTATTTAAGTGTGTTATGCATTGTGTAGTATTTAAGTATATTAAGTGTTGTGTAGTATTTAGGTATGTTAAGTGAGGTGTAGTATTTAAGTGTGTTATGCATTGTGTAGTATTTAAGTATGTTAAGTGTTGTGTAATATTTAAGTATATTAAGTGTTGTGTAGTATTTAGGTATGTTAAGTGAGGTGTAGTATTTAAGTGTGTTATGCATTGTGTAGTATTTAAGTATGTTAAGTGTTGTGTAATATTTAAGTATGTTAAGGGAGATGTAGTATTTAAGTGTGTTATGCATTGTGTAGAATTTAAGTATGTTAAGTGTTGTGTAGTATTCAAGTATATTAAGTATTGTGTAGTATTTAAGTATATTAAGTATTGTGTAGTATTTAAGTATATTAAGTGATGTGTAGTATTTAAGTGTGCTATGTGTTGTGTAGTATTTAAGTATGTTAAGTGATGTGTAGTATTTAAGTATGTTAAGTGATGTGTAGTATTTAAGTATATTAAGTGATGTGTAGTATATAAGTATGTTAAGTGATGTGTGGTATATAAGTATATTAAGTGATGTGTAGTATTTAAGTATATTAAGTGTTGTGTAGTACTGAAGTATATTAAGTGATGTGTAGTATTTAAGTATGTTAAGTGATGTGTAGTATTTAAGTATATTAAGTGATGTGTAGTATTTAAGTGTGCTATGTGTTGTTTAGTATTTAAGTATGTTAAGTGTTGTGTAATATTTAAGTATATTAAGTGTTGTGTAGTATTTAAGTATATTAAGTGATGTGTAGTATTTAAGTATATTAAGTGTTGTGTAGTACTGAAGTATATTAAGTGATGTGTAGTATTTAAGTATGTTAAGTGATGTGTAGTATTTAAGTATATTAAGTGATGTGTAGTATTTAAGTGTGCTATGTGTTGTTTAGTATTTAAGTATGTTAAGTGTTGTGTAGTATTCAAGTATATTAAGTGTTGTGTAGTATTTAAGTATATTAAGTGATGTGTAGTATTTAAGTATATTAAGTGTTGTGTAGTACTGAAGTATATTAAATGATGTGTAGTATTTAAGTATGTTAAGTGATGTGTAGTATTTAAGTATATTAAGTGATGTGTAGTATTTAAGTGTGCTATGTGTTGTTTAGTATTTAAGTATGTTAAGTGTTGTGTAGTATTTAGATATATTAAGTGTTGTGTGGTATTTAAGTATATTAAGTGATGTGTAGTATTTAATATATTAAGTGTTGTGTAGTATTTAAGTATATTAAGTGTTGTGTAGTATTTAAGTGTGGTATGCGTTGTGTAGTGCTGAGGCTGATTGTGTTGGACTGAATAGCAGTATTTCTCTATTTGCTCAAGTACGTTGATGAATGAAGGTTGGGTTTTTTACAGCACAGTTCAGTTTGATGGTTGTGTAGAGTTGTAGAGTATTTTTACTGAACACTGGATATAATGTTTTCGTGAGTTGATGAGGGTCCGGTTTTCTGCACGCTTTGACCCAGTTTCTCCGTCTCAGCAGGTCACGGTCTCCTGTCTGAGAAACTTTCAGTGGTTTCTCTTCAGCTTGATGACAAACAGTGAAAGGGGGACGTGGAAGACCAGACGCTGATTTCCTCTTGGGGAAAAAAATTGCTGACTAATTCGCGTTTACGGGATATGATGGCAAACTCAGATTTTTGGAAAAACCTGCAGCGGTCTAGCTCACATGTGCAGAAGTGTGAGAATGAAAAAAGGGTCTTTTAAAAGCACTGTCTTAGTGAAGGACGTGACATGACCTCAAATAATGTTCCAACAAGCACTCACCTATATTACTCAATCTTCTGGACAGGGGCGTAGGGGAAATTGGATTTTAATTGGTGTGTTAGATCTCTGCTCAGTGATCAACAATGAAAGTCTGTGAGAAAGATCTTTATTTTTCGAGAGGCGTTTACTTTATGAAGCGAATCGTCTGCTGTGTTTCAGTTGGCTGTAAAGTTGAACAGCAACATGACCTGAAATAGACAACTGATACACTACAATGGAATATTCTGGAGCTCTGAAGCTAAACAGAGACCAGAGGGAAGGCAGTAAACACACCGCGCTGGCTACAGTTGTTTGAATAAACTAAAACAATGACAACACTGTTTTGGTCTTTCTATGAAAAGTGTGTCATCTAAGTTGGTGGTATTGATACAAAGATACAAAAACTGCTAACAAGCATCTTTCAAGCATAAATGTCAATTCAGTATTAACATAGTGCAAAAGTAACATGTTATGTCGGTATGAGTGGAAAAAGTAGCAGTTTTGTTCATAATTAGTATTATTAATTAAAATTAATTTTAAAATGATTTTTGTTGCAATTTGATGTTTGTACTTAAATATAAGAAATATACACTATAAACCCTGATAAATTGAGTCTATATGAAATATATTAAGGGAGATCAAATTTTGTAGAAGGGTCTATGACATATTTAATAACTTGTTGCTTTCTTGAATAATGTTTTGAAATTTAAGGTTTTTAAGTAAGGTACACTAAAAAGTAGAAACTTTAACTTTTAATTTAAGAAGTTATACAGTTGTAGGAACTTGAATGTTTAAAAAACTATAAGGTTGTACAAATTTGAACTTTTAATTTAAGAAGTTATACAGCCGTAGAAACTTGAACTTTTAATTTAAAAAGCTATAAAGTTGTGGAAACTTTAACTTTAGTTTGAGCAGTTATACAGTTGTATAAACTTGATTTTTTTTTATTTCAGAACCTATAAAGTTGTAGAAACTTGATCTTTTAAGATGTTATAAAGTTGTAGAAACTTGAACCTTTAATTTAAGAAGCTATAAGCTTGTACAAACTCAAACGTTTAGGTTTAAGAAGATATAAAAATGTAGGAACTTGAATTTCTATGTTTGAGAAACTATAAAGTTGTAGAAACTTGAACTTTTAATTTAAGAAGTTATAAAGTTGTAGAAACTTGAACCTTTAATTTAAGAAGTTATAAAGTTGTGGGAACTTGAACTTTTAATTTAAGAAACTATAAAGATGTAGAAACTTGAACATTTAAGTGTAAGTTTAAGAAGCTATTAAGTTGTAGAAATGTGTACTCTTAATTTAAATGTGTTATTTTTTTTAACTTGTTAGGAATTCTGGGTAATCTACCCTGTTTTTTTCTCATTGTTTGTCTTTTTCTGATTGTTCTACTCAGTAAGTACACTGGAATTATGGAGTTTTCAAAATGTGTTTTCAAACTGTACTTTAAAATGTATTTCAAAGATGCACCAAATTTAGATTTCATAAACCACACAAATCTGATTGGCATGTCCGTTTAGCATCATTAAAAAACAGCCAACGGACAGTTCAAAAGCCAGAGTCCATGATGATTAGCATGTCCTTTAGGTTTCCTTACTATGAATGAAATATATGTTGCCATCCAGACGATGTCTTTTTCAGGGAAGCTCTGTTTATTTCAGCTACACAATCAACACATTTTGTACATATTACAACAGCATGACTTCTGGTCCAGATGCTAAATTAACCTGCCAGCAATCCAGACCACTGGTCACCCACTGAAAAACATCTGGAGCATATTGAACGTTAAAGCAGTAATGTACAGTTAAAAACACTAAAGAATAAACATGGGTACCGAGGTAGAAACTTGAACTTTTAATTTAAGATGTTATAAAGTTGTAGAAACTTGAACCTTTAATTTAAGAAGCTATAAACTTGTACAAACTCAAATGTTTATGTTTAAGAAGCTACAAAAATGTAGAAACTTGAACTTCTATGCTTGAGAAACTATAAAGTTGTAAAAACTTGAACATTTAATTTCTGAAACTATACAGTTGTAGAAACTTGAATATTTAATTTAAGAAGCTATACAGTTGTAGAAATCTTAACTTTTAATTTAAGAAGTTATAAAGTTGTAGAAACATTAACCTTTAATTTTAGAAACTATAAAGTTGTAAAAACTTGAAATTTTAATTTAAGATGTTATACATTTGTAGAAACCTGAATCTTTAAGTTTAAGAAGCTATAGATTTATAGAAACTTGAACTTTTAATTTAAGAAGTTATATAGTTGTAGAAACTTGAACCTTTAATTTAAAAAGTTATAAAGTTGTAGAAACTTGAACTTTTAATTTAAGAAACTATAAAGTTGTAGAAACTTGAACTTCTATGCTTGAGAAACTATAAAGTTGAAGAAACTTGAACTTTTAATTTAAGAAGTTATAAAGTTGTAGAAACTTGAACTTCTATGCTTGAGAAACTATAAAGTTGAAGAAACTTGAACTTTTAATTTAAGAAGTTATAAAGTTGTAGAAACTTGAACTTCTATGCTTGAGAAACTATAAAGTTGTAGAAACTTGAACTTTTAATTTAAGAAGTTATAAAGTTGTAGAAACGTGACCTTTAATTTAAGAAGCTATAAATTTGTAGAAACTTGTACTTTTAATTTCAAAAGTTATAACATTGTATAAACCTGAACAGTTAATTTCTGAAACTATAAAGTTGTAGAAACTTGAATATTTAAATTAAGAAGCTATACAGTTGTAGAAACCTTAACTTTTAATTTAAGAAGTTATAAAGTTGTAGAAACATTAACCTTTAATTTAAGAAGCTATAAAGTTGTAAAAACTTGAAATTTTAATTTAAGATGTCATACACTTGTAGAAAACTGAACCTTTAAGTTTAAGAAGCTATAGATTTGTAGAAACTTGAACTTTTAATTTAAGAAGTTATAAAGTTGTAGAAACTTGAACCTTTAATTTAAAAAGTTATAAAGTTGTAGAAACTTGAACCTTTAATTGAAAAAGTTGTAAAGTTGTAGAGACATGAACTTTTAATTTAAGAAACTATAAAGTTGTAGAAACTTGAATGTGTTTTCAAACTGTACTTTAAACTGTATTTCAAAGATGCACCAAATTTAGATTTCATAAACCACACAAATCAGATTTCCGATCAGATCAAACCGTTTAGCATCATTAAAAAACAGCCAACGGGCAGTTCAAAAGCCAGAGTCCATCATGATTAGTATGTCCTTTAGGCTCCCTTACTATAAATGAAATATATGTTGCCATCCAGACGATGTCTTTTTTAGGGAAGCTCTGTTTATTTCAGCTACACAATCAACACATTTTGTACATATTACAACAGCATGGCTTCTGGTCCAGATGCTAAATTAACCTGCCAGCAGTCCAGACCACTGGTCACCCACTGGAAACATCTGGAGCACATTGAACGTTAAAGCAGTAATGTACAGTTGAAAACACTAAAGAATAAATATGGGTACCGAGGTGGGAGGATGTGTGGTAAGAAAAATGCAACTGAAATTATAGAGAACAAAACATACAGGATTTACTGACATGCACAAAATTTCAAATTAGCATGAACATTTGGCTCTGATCTCGTGCAATGAGTCCACAATGGAATTCTCGCAGACTTTCCATCGCTTGTGTCTGATGTAAACCAGACTGAAGCCCTTATACTGGGTTCAACCGGCTCATTACCACAAAGCCGCGACTGAACACCAGCAGGTTTGAGCCCTGTTAATTGTGAAATTACAGCATTATGGGAGCTCCTGCCTGAAACCTGTGACTGTAATAGCTTCAGAATTTCCACCCAAACTTGCGGTGACTGGAATCTGTTTCTAATTAATATCAATATTGCTCCCTGTGAGGGACGGAGAGAAAGTTGCTGAGGGTCTACTGTACTACACTGAGTCACCAGCTAAGTGTTTCCACCCAGGCTTTACAGTTCGGCTGAACTTGAACTGTAATTGCAGCGAACACTTCTTTCTGTTCTCCTGCAGTCGCTCTGATCTCCTGCGCTCTGTCTGGGTGCCTCATGGTTCCTCTCCACTATTACTGACTCCGGCACTTGCAAGAGAGAGAGAGACAGAGAGAGAGAGAGAGAGAGAGGCATTTGAAGGGTCAGTATGTTCCTCGTTCTAGAAAGTGTGTTTCACCTCCAGGCGTCCATGTGTGGCCTTTCAGTGCTTTAGCCATCTGCCTCGGCAGTAACATGTACGAATGTCCACATTTATGTGCAATCTCTACTCGTTCCCTACGGCAAAATCCACGACTTTCCAGGGAGAACTCTACGGAGGAAGGATGGAAGTGATTGAAAAGAAGCAATGTTTTCATCCTGGTCAAAGATCAAAGACAAACAATGAAAGAAAACATTCACTGCACCTGAAATCGAGGACCAAGTTTCCTACAAAGCTTGAAACGAGTTGCGTATAAATTCAGTTCTGGAAAAAATTGAGACAGATAAACACACAAATCATTTTGATTGTGAATCTGTTTTCATCTGTGTTTGAACAAAAACAGCACAAAGACAAAATATGTAGTAGTTACTTTTTCAGCTTTGTTGTTTTTTGTAAATAAACACCTGTTATGCACCTATTCTGAAAACTTAAATACTCTGTTAAAAACATGCAATATTACATACAACATATTGGGTTTTTTAATTTAGTAAATGTCAAATTAATAATTACAATGTTCTGTTTTTATCAGCAATACACACACTGTGCCAACGTTTCTGGAAGTGGGCTTGTATACTAGTACCATTAATGGCAGAAATTACCATTTGTTTAGTTAATGTCTGTTATTAAAGCCTTTAGGGGGCAGCAGTGAGTGATGTTTGTTTTTCAATATATAATACAATTTAATAGTTCCATCAAAGCTTTACCTTTTAGGCATGTTAAGGAACATGGTTCTGGCAAGAGTTGACCTTATAAAAATTTTGCAGCTCCAACAACATTTGACCTTCTGCATCTGTTAAATAAAACGGTTTTACTAAGATTTGACCTTTTCAACCTGTTAGGCAACATTGTTCTAGCAGGGCATGACCTCTTAAGCCTGTTAACAAACCTGGTTCTGACAAGTCTTGATCATATAAACCTCTTGGGGAATGTGGTTCTAGCAAGGCTTGACCTTTTAAACCTGTTGGAGTACTTAGTATTAGCAGGATTTGACCAGTTAAACCTGATAGGGAACGTGGATCCACCAAGGGTTGATCTTTAAAATCGGTCAAGAAACATGGTTCTAGCAACGTCTGACCTTGTAAGCATATTAATAAACACAGCTAACTTCTTTAGCCTATTGAGGGACAAGATTCTGGCAAGATTTGGCCTTCTGTTGGGGAATGTGGTTCTAGCAAGGCTTGACCTCTAAAAGTAGTTGGGAAATGTGGTTCTAGCAAGATTTGACCTTTTACACCTGTTAAAGTATGTAGTTTTAGAAACGCTTGACCTTGTAAGCCTGCTGGGGAATACAGTTCTAGCAAGGCTCTACCTTTAACACCTGTTGAAGTATGTAGTTCTAGCAAGGCTTGACCTTTCAAGCCTATTGGAGAATGTGACTGTAACAAGGATTGACCTTTTGAACTGGTTGGAGTACCCAGGTGTGTCTTTTTGAGGAACATGGGTTCTGGCAAGAGTCAGCTTCCACTAAAGCCTGCCTTTTAAACAGGTTTATTAGATCTTTGTTGTATGATGGAAAGTAATATCATATGAAAAACTTAATCAATCCAAACAACATAATTCGTTATTGAATGTCTCTCCATTAACGTGCTCTATAAATGTCAAAGCCCTAAGAACTAAATATTTATCTCTACACTTGTAAACAGTTTGCCGATTAGGTCTCAACAGTGTGACGCCCTAATGTCCATGAAGTTCTTTTAGAAACTGAGGTCATCTGGCAGTGACATGATGATGTACAAAATTGAGCCAAGTGAATATATTAATCAACATATAATCACAAACATTGTATTTTATTCAGGTTCTTATTCTATATAAACTTATACTAATGAAATAGTCAGGACGTAAACAAAGACATTTAGAGTGGGTTGATGTGAAATTCCCAGTCATAGTGAAACAGAGTCATTGGTGGTGATTGGAATCAAACATTACCTCTTAAAAGATCCCACATAGAAAGTTATTTAAAGAAATGAATATGTTGCTTCATGTCTGAGACATGGTTTTATCACTTTGAGACGATTTTAAACCTATTGTAATACATATCTCTTTGTTTTCCCATCATCAACAAGACACGTGTAGGTTCACGGCAGGTTTTGGATAGTGAGTTTTAATATTTGTGTTGTATATGCAGCACCTTCTGGGTCCACCGTAAAGAAATCCCTGTTTATAACTAGTAGTATCTGGATTGTATTCCTATAAGAAGTCAGCCTTATGCATTTGCACTGGGAAGTCAAATGCTTCTCAGGTTAGTCAAACTGAAAACCGATTGGTTTGTAGAATTGAATATGCAAATTCTCAGGCGTCTGCAGTTTTTTTTTTTTTATATGTATGTCCATAATTGCTATTAAACATTTTGTTTCATCTGGTCCCCAAAACAATTCTCATTCTTCTGTACTGATATTTTTTTCCTGCAGGCACAGATCCTGTTCACACCTGGTCATTCCATGCATCCTGAGTCTCAGGATTAGATCTGGAAGCCAAACCAGATAAAAAATACTGCAAGTGTAAACGCATTTAAGACACAATATAGCAGCACGTCTCTCCAAACCACATTCAACAACCCAAACTCCTCCCAGTACAACCCAAACTCCTCCCAGTACAACCGAAACCCCTCCCAGTACAACCAAAACCCCTCCCAATACAACTCCAATCCCTTTCAGTACAATCAAAACCCCTCCCAGTGCAACTGAAACTCGTCCCAATATAACACCAATTCCTTCCAGTACAATCCAAACCCCTCCCGGTGCAACTGAAACTCCTCCTAGTACAACCAAAACTCCTCCCAGTACAACCCAAACTCCTCCCAGTACAACCAAAACCCCTCCCAGTACAACCAAAACTCCTCCCAGTGCAACTGAAACCCCTCCCAATACAACACCAATCTCTTCCAGTATAATTCAAAACCCTCCCAGTGCACCTGAAACTCCTCCCAGAAAACTGTACTGGTGGATAGTCTAGGTTGTGGTATCAGAACCGTTTTGTGGTATTTGAACCGTTCCACTGTAAAGAACAGCAGGTCTATTAATTCACACACAGGTCTGACAGAACAAACCCGCATGTATTTTCTTATTTTCTTTGAAAGGTACTTTATGAAATAACTCAAGAAGCCCACATGTCCCTGACCTCCTGGATAGAAGGAACGGTGAAAGTACACATCCTGAGACTTCACACTGATGGATGATCTACATGTGCTTCGCAGATGAGCCCGGCTTTGATGCAGCGGATGTATTCCCTGGACTATGTTTGCGGTTCAGGTCCTGTCATCAGATCCTTCAGGACTTCTCCAGCGGTCAGTGATCAGGAAACTCTGTATGACCAGTCATAATAAAGCTGTATGTCGCATCAGGCAGAAGCTGAAATGAGAAGTGTTGGAGGTTGTTACTACTGTCAGTCCTGTTACGTAAGCTCAGACTGGAGGGCGGGACAGATACGGTACATATCAAAGCTTTCATCTCGGAGTTAATGTAAACTGTGCCTGAACCCTAAACATTAGGAGGACTCTGGCCATAAGTGTGTAGGTGCGTAAATGAGGACTTTAGAGGAAACCTGAAGCTTTAAGCTCATAAAAGACGAGTCATGACGTACAACGATGTGTTTGAACTGCTGTAAAAAGCAATTTCCACCTGTTTTAGAGGATAACATTAAAACTATCTCCATGTTTCTACACTCACTGTCCAGTTTATCAGCTCCTCTGACCATATAGGGGCATTCTGTGGTTCTACACTTACAGACTGTAGTTCATCTGATTCTCTGTATACTTTATTACCCTGTTCTTTAATGATCAGGACCACCACAGGACCACCACAGAGCAGATACTACTAGGGAGGTGGGTCATTCTCAGCACTGCAGTGGTTTATAGAGCAAGTTATTAGTTTTCAACCTAATGAGAAACTGTAACTCAGTTTATATACAATACCTACATTTAGAGTTATACATTCAACCTAATGAGAAACTGTAACTCAGTTTATATACAATACTTACATTTAGAGTTATACATTCAACCTAATGAGAAACTGTAACTTAGTTTATATACAATACCTACATTTAGAGTTACACATTCAACCTAATGAGAAACTGTAACTCAGTTTATATACAATACCTACATTTAGAGTTATACACTCAACCAAATGAGAGACTGTAACTCAGTTTATATACAATACCTACATTTAGAGTTTTACATTTTACCTAACGAGAAACTGTAGACTGTGATAATTGTTGTTCTATTGTTTAATTTAAAACACTAGTGTTAGTTCAGCATTAGTATACTATTAGTACTAATATAGCAGTGTTATGTACAGTGAAGGTGTTCTTCCTCATTTGTTGGCTGAATAATAATGGTGACAGTTCTCCACAGCACTACTGTACAGTCTGTATGTTTATTCGTTGGTTATCATTGATATTTATTTAATAGGCAGCCCTGACCGTAAACCTTATCCAGCTGTAGCTTTTATTCCAGGCTGAGTTTACGTTAAGTCTCCTGAAACAGCTTTCAGTAGACGCCTATGTTTAATGGACGGGGCTCATGCATTTCCTTAATGTAGTTCTCTGACTCTAAAACTTACTTCGTTTGTTGTTTTTATTGGCTTGTTAAGATTCCAGTTGTATGCAGGGATTTAACGATTGGTTACCTGTAACAGATTGGAGGTTACAGAAGGGCAAGTCTGGGGGTTTTAGACAGAGAACTTTAAGACCTATACGCCGTGGAGCCTGTAATGTATAAAAGTCTGAGTGTAACTGGTGTGCACTGTGCTAGCCCAGCTCAGAGAACAGGAACAGTGTTATGCCCTGCATTCAATGTGGTTGTGTATAATGTGACTCATTCCAAAGCTGTGACATCAGCATGACTTCTTCCATGCTTTAGAAACGAGTCATTGCTGCTGCCGCTAATCTGCATGACATTCCAACTGTCAAACTGCAAAAAGGTTACATATGGCCTGTAGCGTGCGGCTACATTCTGGTTTAACGAGCACTATAGCTACATAGTTTGTTGAGAAATTGAATTTACTCAGTTTACTCAGTTATTCCAAATGTTACTCACCAGCCAGAGCATGTTTAGCTCTGGAGGTATGTGCCTCATTTAGCTAAGCCTATATATCGCCTATTAGCATGGTGCTAACTGCATGTGTAAGCCTCAGACCGCATGGAAATATAGAGTAATCATGTACAGACTTGCCTATGTGGTATCATCATTTGAATTCATCTCGACTGGATGCTTCAAATGTTTTGAGAGAAACTATATCTCTGAAACTCTGCAGACTCCAGCAATTCTTCTTTTTACTACGCTAACAGCTTCTGCTCTTCTTTATTGCTAATATTAGAACATTGCAGTGAGGATTTGCTTGTATTCTCAAATGCCTTAGTGAGGTCACAGACTGATGTTTGATGATTAGTTCAGGCTCTATCAAACACATCTGAGTCGTCTACCGAACTGGCTGAGACTAATTGCCTCAGTAGCTCTGATTTCTCAGTAGAAACCCAGTAGAGACTCAGTAGAGACTCAGTAGAGACTCAGTAGAGGCTCAGTAGGGACTCAGTAGGGACTCAGTGGAGGGTCCGTAGAGACTTTCAGCAGAGACTCCCACTACAGACTCAGTAGAGACTCGGTAGAGACTCTCAATAGAGACTCAGTAGAGGCTCTCAGTAGAGGCTCTCAGTAGAGACTCAGTAGAGGCTCAGTAGGGACTCAGTGGAGGTTCCATAGAGACTTTCAGTAGAGACTCTCAGTAGAGACTTCCAGTAGAGACTCAGTAGAGACTCCCAGTAGAGACTCAATAGACTCCCAGTAGAGATTCAGTAGAGGCTCAGTAGGGACTCAGTGGAGGGTCCGTAGAGACTTTCAGTAGAGACTCTCAGTAGGGACTCTGTAGAGACTCAGTAGAGACTCAGACCTGAACGTGTTAACAAGCAGAGCTAAAATAATTTACACATTTTTTAACACAGTGAAGTCTGAACACACAGAAGTTACTGTAAAAAGGTGTACAGGGTCTGTGACTGTTATTTGATTTGGGGGTCTCTGGGAATGTTTGGACCCCAAAGTAACAAATTGGATTAGTTGGAGCGCCATCACTCCAGGTCCTCAATCAGGACTGTGCGGTTTCATCTACAAATCTGTGTGAAGATAAATACCTGTGCACTCACAGTCATGCGGTTCTCTGTACTGCTATAATGTAGCATGTTGGTAAATATGAAATACAGGGGGTCCTGGGGGGTCCAGGCCTGGGGTACCTCTGGGTTTGGGTGGAAAGAGTGAATTTCTCAAACTGAAGATTATAAGATCATCTCTGGAAGAACCTACCAAACTAGAAGCAAGCATTTCCAGAAGAAGAACTGTTAAACCAAAGATCTGAGCATTAGTGCTGCTACAGCGAGTGAGCACCCAGCCAACTTTGGAACAGCCAACCAACCTGGGACCCCCTAAATGCCAGGGGTCATTTCACACACTGGCTGTAAGAGTTGGCCCCTTGCTGACGTATGTAAGACTCTCATTTGTCCTGAAAGCCTCTCTGGTATAATGTTAGCTCAACATGACTGTACCATGTTTCTTACAAACAAAGGTTCAGTTTCCATTTCCCAACTTTTTAATTTCTATGAAATCTGTATCTGAAGCAGGTTTAGGATTTTCACGCTCACGTTATCGTTTACAGACGTGCTTCATTAAGAGCGCTGTAGTAACATGTGGTTCATCTTTGGCATCACTCCTAAGAACCCTGCAGTTTTAAATGTTCCTGAATGTCTTCCTGGTGACCCTGACGTCCCTTCACTTCCACACAGCAGACAGAAAGCAGCCCTGGATGTTCTAGCTCCGCGATTGGCCCGAAGCTTTGTGAAGCCGCCAGCTGAGGGTTCCGGCCAACACGCCGGAGCGTGAAAAGGCTGTCCTGCTAAACGGCGAGCAGTTGTCAGTGTGAGAAGTGGATGAAAGTGTAGGCCGTGTTGAGCTTGTACAGGTGCTTTCCTGGACATTCCAGCGCTCAGTGCTGGGACTGCTCCATAAAAAGCCTCTGTAAGGGTCAGTAGGAATCTGGCCTGTCCTTTAGTTTACCTCAGAGAAGACTCGGCAGGAACCCTGCTCGTATCCGGAACCTTAAAGAGGAAGATGCATCACTGTTCACTGAATCACTGTGAACTGTTATTTATTATTATTTATCACTGTTTCTACAGCAACATGAATATTATTTAATAAATAAATGTATTATTACTGTTATTTATTATTATTTATCACTGTTTCTACAGCAACATGAATATTATTTAATAAATAAATGTATTATTACTGTTATTTATTATTATTTATCACTGTTTCTACAGCAACATGAATATTATTTAATAAATAAGTTTATTATTACTGTTATTAATTATTATTCATCACTGTTTTCACAGCAACATGATTATTATTTCATAAATAAATCCTCGTACTGAAGCTATAAGACTGATGAGCAATTAAAATTCTTTGGTATCTATGAACATGAACATCAGCATGACTAAAGCCAAGGCCTGAATTTCTGACCCATCCAGATTTTTGCCTAAGCTACCTAAGAAGGTAACCACACAGCTGCTGCGTTACAGGGATACATTTTATTTATTGTTTATAATTTTACTAGATCAGATTTACATGCTCACATATTTCAAAAACTTTTTCTTATACTGTACATCTGTATTCACTCTCTGTCTGAAACCTCGCCTCTCAATGAGCCCATTGTGATCTGATTGGTCAGCTTGAGCCGCTGTGCTCTGATTGGTCAGCTCACCCAGCTACTACACAGTTGCTTGCTAAGGTCCCTCCAGGTGGTTGCTAAGGTGTTCCGAGGCTGTTGTTATGGTATCCCAGGTGGTTGCTAAGGTGTTGTTCAGCTATTGCTATTGTATCCCAGGTGGTTGCTAAGGTGTTGCTATGCTATTGCTATGCTATCCCAGGTGTTTGCTAAAGTGTTGCTCGTTTATTGCTATGCTATCCTGATAGTTGCTCA
This sequence comes from Megaleporinus macrocephalus, assembly GCA_021613375.1. Lineage (NCBI taxonomy): Eukaryota > Metazoa > Chordata > Actinopteri > Characiformes > Anostomidae > Megaleporinus > Megaleporinus macrocephalus. Next base: position 37,196,367 of record CM038718.1, read on the forward strand.
GGTGCTCTGCTACTGCTACTGCTACTGCTACTGCTATGGTATTGCAGGTAGTTGCTAAGGTGTTACTTAGCAATTGCTATGGTATCCCAGGTGGTTGCTTAGATGTTGCTAGGTCATTGCTATGGTCTCCAAGGTGATTGCTAAGGTGTTGCTCTGCCTTGCTATGGTATCCCAGGTGGTTGCTAAAGATTTTCTAGTCTAATAACCGCAAGGCTGATTTATTACAGGGTTAAATTAAAATTTTGCTCATTTTCAGGGTTTATAATTTTATAATTGGGCTCTAATATAAAGTTACATGCTTTACATTTACATGGTCACATATTTCAAAACACTCTATTTTTCTTATACTGTACGTCTGTATTCACTCTCTGTCTGAAACGCTCCTGTGTCTTTAAGCCCCCCTCCAGATGAGCCCAGCATGCTCTGATTGATTAGCTTGAGCCCAGTGCGCTCTGATTGGTCACCTTGTCCTTTCTATTCTGACAGATCAGCTTCCAAATTGTTTCAGCTCCTACACAGTTGCCTGCTAGGGTTCCTAATAGGCAGCCAATAAGGATGAGATGTTACGAGATGATGTCACCTTTTAACAGAGAAAGGGCTGGAATGCATTGGGCTTTATAACTTTGTGGACAGTTTGAATGCATGAAAAGCTACAACACACTAAAGGGAAGAAGAGAAGGTCCCCTTTAGTCCCAATGTTTTGTTTTGTCATTTTAGTCAAACAAGTCAAATTATCGCCGCTAGGCCTCTCGGCTCTGAACAAATCAACATCAGCGGCGGCGGATCTTTAAAAGTCTCTCCAGCGGGGAGGGATTAGTGCCAGAGAGCGCTGAGGATGTGCGCTATACGATCTGGGCTTTGGAGAATACATGCAGCTGTGAGTGATTACAGAGGAGCTGAACGTGGAACATCCAGTGGTCTTAAAGTGAACGTCCTGCGGTTTCCAGACCCCCCTGTCCTAAAAAGGTGGGTGAGACTTCTAAATTAGTTTAAGGAGTTCTGGAACACCTACTGTAGCTCTCGGCTCAGGTCCTGTGAATGAAGCGAAGCTCCGTGGGAAATTGCCTGGCTGTGGTTCGGACGGGAATGTGAGAAGAACTGAAAGGTTTAAGAAAATAAAGGTTAGCTGAGCTGACGGGGTGTGAGATCACTGATCAGCGTGATGAACCATAAAAACACAGCTTTAAATCGTTTTGCTAGTTTAAAATTAGAGCTTTAAAAATATTCAATACTATTTCATGAATTTCATAGTTAAAATATTTAAAAATGTAAATGTTTCTGAATGACTGAGAGTTTATTACTTGCATGAATGAGTCGCTCGTTTACTAGCTCAGCTCAATTTGTGAGACAATTTGAGACGAAAATAAGTTTGAACTTGTATAGTATCCCGGGTGGTTGCTACGGTGTTGCTAGTCTAGGACTATGGTACCCAAGGTGGTTGTTAATGTGTTGCTTAGCTATTGTTATGGTATCCCAGGTGGTTGCTAAGGTGTTGCTCCGCCATTGCTATTTCATCCTAGGTGGTTGCTAAGGCATTGCTAGGCCATTTCCATAACATTCTAGGTGGTTTCCTTAGTATTGCTATGCTGTTGTTATACTGTCCCAAGTGGTTGCTTTGATAAGATGAGATAAGATAATCCTTTATTAGTCCCACAATGGAGAAATTCAGTTGCTCAGGCATTGCTAGGCTGTTGCTAGATGGTTGCTAATAGCAAATTGACTTACCTTACTGTGTGTAATGTTGCTCCACAATAACTGCACATATTATATTATATATTGTATTTAGGGCTGTTTTGGATTATGTGGTCATTCACTCCTGTGGTTTTTAGTGGGCTACTATTTTACACGAGCTAATGCTAATCAGTTCAAGTCTAGCTATATGGTAGGCATTACCTTAATAGGTTACATTAAAGATCTTTCTGTGTTTAGACCTTCTGACCTTCCAGAATATTGCTGTGGCTTTAACACTAAAGCTTGCTGTGAAATGTTTTACAGTTTTGTTTAACTTCTATATACGGTGTGTTTAAAATATTAAGTAGGGCTTGTAAATTATATATTTGATATTTTACAGGATTTTCTTGCTGCACAATGAAAACCCCATTATTTACATGTTCACAGAACATGTGGGAGAACTGCTTCATGGCCAGAGCGCTTTAATAAAATTCACATGAGCGACTGGATCCTGTATCCTGGTGACTGTAGAGGATTCCACTATAAATCCGCCTCCCGCTGGTGGTTTATGTGCGGACTGCTGAGAGCTCAGTGATTTTAACCTTTAACCCCGGGACCAAGCACCTCCATATGTTCTCCATCCTCCAGCTCACAGGCCCACAGTGCAGAACAATTAAACAACTCATAACTGTTCAATAATAAATGATGGATTAATAATAAATATAGAACGTAAGAAGTAATACAGTTATAAAATGTGGACCTCCTACTGGACCCGCTCCACCAGCGGCCTTACTTCTGTAGCTAGAGTCATTTGCAAAGCAGCTTTCTGATTGGCTGTGACTGTGTGACCTCTGATTGGCTGTGACTGTGTGACCTCTGATTGGCTGTGACTGTGTGACCTCTGATGGACTGTTAATGATTGTGTGGCCTCTCATTGGCTGATAATGATTGTGTGGCCTCTGATTGGCTATTATTGATCGTGTGGCCTCTGATTGGCTGTGACTGTGTGGCATCTGTCCCAAGTGCTTGTTAAGGTGTTGTTAGGCTGTTGCTGTTCTGTTCTCTTGCCTCAACCCATCATTAAACTGTGTCTCTATAAATGATAACACTTCTCTAGTAAGGCTAAATTCTATAAGCAGGTAGTATGTTAGCACTAAGCTAAATGTGGTTTTCAGGTTTTATCTGAAGTTTGTTTGTATTACAACCCAAATTCCAAAAATGAGACATTGTGTAAAATGTAAATAAATGTAAATAAAAACAGAATGCAGTGACTTGTAAATCTCATTAACCCACATTGTATCTACAATAGAACACATAACTCATATCAGAGGCTGAAAGTCAGACATTTTACTGTTTCATTAAAAAAATCACTCATTTAGAACTTAATGGAAGCAACATACCTCAAAAATAACAAAAGATAAACAAGTGAGATAACAAAGGCCTGGAAAAGTAAGTGGTACTAATCAAAAACAGATGGAGGAGCAATTTCCACTAACCAGTCATATGATCCATCGCAGACCTCCGAGCTGCAGATTTGCACAATACAGACAGAAACGAGGCCTTCAGTCCAACTTCACAATATCTGAGTTTTTAGACTATCACTAAAATCAGACTTCCTTTCTGTCATTCAGCGATTAGTGTAGCCACAGCTTTGCTACGCCTGACACAGTTTCAGTGAACGTAGAAAAGAGGAACATGAGAGAAATACGTCCTGTTTATGTTGGTAAGTGTTCCTGATTGGATACAAAGTGTTTGAGATAGAACTGAACTATAGGATATACTTTACAGCCCAGCTTACCATCAAACCCTACGTCCAGCTGGTGTAACTGAGCCAGCGTGTCTGGTAGATAGTGTGGATCAAATGTTTCTAACAACTGCCTGAAACCTGCTAGGCCTGTGACATGAATTCACAGTATCTAGAACATGCACAGACACTAGTGTAATTAAACTGGTTCCACTTATTGTAAATCACAGCATGATTGGTTAATCACTTCCCAATTATGTTGGTTGTTAATTGAACATGCAAGGCCATGCAAGTCCAGCTGCTGAAGTCCTGACCAATATTAGAGCTTGCCTTGCTGTATCTATACACCACTTAGAGAAAACTCGCCTGATTGGATCATTTTCTGTTGGCTCGTTTAAACATTTGAACCCTTCTGAACATGTTTTGTTTTAAAATAAATAAGTAGGTATTTTAAATCATTAGATCTTCTCTGAAGTGGAATGTCCAGAGAATTTCTCACTGATGTGGTTTTATCCCACTTCAGAAGAATCCCAGAAGTAATGCAGATGTAATCAGATTAGATTACAGTGAGTAAGTACTCTAAGACTGAGCTTCTACTGATGTTTGAAGACGTATAATCTGGAAGGTTTTGTTCTACATTTGCGCAAGTAATCGTCTCCAGTTCTGCAGACATGGACTCATTCCGAGTGGAGTTTCTCATGTGAACCTTTTTTTTTTTTTTTTTTTTTTTTTTTAATAATATAAATGTCTGTGGGAAACAGCAGCACAAGGCCAAGCCAGAAACCTTGAACCTCCGAAGCAGGACTTTCCCGAAGGCCACGAATATCTTCGTCCACATATTTTCGCTGGTTTGCTTGTGCCGAGGATCAAAAGGTGATTCAAAACATCAAAGGTAATTTAAACATCTGCAGTGAAATGTTATGTACGATGGCGGTAAGCTCGCTCTAAACTCAGCTCCATAAGCTGTTTGGGACGGATCAGTGGTGCGTCCCATGCAGGACCGCTGGGAAGGTTTCGGTGATGGTTACAATGTGTTGCATGTCAGTCCAAAAGGTTAAAAGCTTAACAGTGTCTGCAGCAAAACTCAGTAACAAACACTCTAAATGATCAACATGTGTCCCAGTAGAGTCTGGTGCGTTTAAGAGAAGTCTGAGCGAGTGCGACGTCAATAAATACTCGGACATTTTATACATATTCAACATATTTAGATCAAAACTATTTATAACTATAAGCATATATAGTCAATTAGGTATGTCTAATTAAAAAATATTAGTTGTGTGATGTTCCAGTATGTGTTTTTTAGTGTGACACAACTTTAGTCTTCTGTTTAACTAAACATGTTCATCAAATTCCAAATTAACGTATATTTTTCAATGTTTCAACCCATGTTGCCTTTGTACAGTTTATAACTGGAGTTTAAATAATTTACACATCATTGCATTATGTTTTTATTTGCATTTTGCACGTGGTTAGGAAATCTGTTTGTAAGAAATATGCCTGAAACAAGCCGTAATATAACATAACATCACTTAAAATGAGTAAACATCATTGGTAGTAACAATCTAAACATGAGAAATATTAGATATCAACTTTATTTAAGATAATTTTACATACAAATACACTGTGCCCTCAGTGACCCAGTCAGAGTCGTCTACTCTCACTATCCCACTGACCAATCCAGCAAAAATGTTAAATTTAATATTCAAACAGGTAAAACATAAACAGATGGAATCCAGTTGGAAATATCTTTGTGGCACTAAGAACGGTGAGAAAGATTTTACTGAATAGATCAAAGGTAAAGTGCACACATGCTCGGGAAACAATGTGGATGATAAATGCAGCCAACAAGAAGAGACGCTGCTGCTTTAAAATATCACCGCCTTCTTCATTCTCACCATTAACGGTTCTGAGGAAAGAGGTGCATGTGAAAATACACGTCCCCCCCTCGTAAAATCTGAAAGTAAACACCGTAAATAGGAAACACATCCACCTTGTTCCTAACTAAAACTAAAAATACACCACATGTCTAAATACATCCAGACAGACTGCGTATCCTCACAGAAATACAACCCAATGAGATGCTCAGGAGCCTCAGATGACCACGCCCAATGCCAAGTGTGAGATAGAGGGGTATACACAGCATTGGGCTGTGGAGCAGTGAAATTGTGTTCTCTGGAGTGATTGTACTCCATTCAGTATTAGCATCGTCCAGCATCAGTATCTGAGCCTCACTAATGCTATTGTAAATGCTGAATGCTTCCAACATCTACTGTTAAACCTTTCCAGAGAAGCAGAGAAGCTGGAAAAACAACCCTGCCAGTCAACAGTGAGTCCATTTACATGCACTTCATAATATTAAAAGTCAGAGTCTGAAAGAAATAAGAGTAAGAGTATATATAAACTAGGAAATCTGAAAGAAATAAGAGCAAGAGTATATATACACTGAGATATCTGAAAGAAATAAGAGTAAGAGTATATATACACTGAGAAATCTGAAAGAAATCAGAGTAAGAGTATATATACAGTAAGAAATCTGAAAGAAATCAAAGTAAGAGTATATATACAGTAAGAAATCTGAAAGAAATCAGAGTAAGAGTATATATACAGTAAGAAATCTGAAAGCAATCAGAGTAAGAGTATATATACAGTAAGAAATCTGAAAGCAATCAGAGTAAGAGTATATATACACTGAGATATCTGAAAGAAATCAGAATAAGAGTATATATACAGTAAGAAATCTGAAAGAAATCAAAGTAAGAGTATATTGACACTGAGAGATCTGAAAGAAATCAGAATAAGAGTATATATTCACTGAGTAATCTGAAAGAAATCAGAGTAAGAGTATATATACAGTAAGAAATCTGAAAGAAATCAGAGTAAGAGTATATATACACTGAGTTATCTAAAGGAAATCAGAGTAAGAGTATATATACACTGAGAGATCTGAAAGAAATAAGAGTAAGAGTATATATACACTGAGAGATCTGAAAGTAATCAGAGTAAGAGTATATATACACTGAGAGATCTGAAAGAAATAAGAGTAAGAGTATATATACACTGAGAGATCTGAAAGAAATAAGAGTAAGAGTATATATACACTGATTAATATGAACTAAATAAGAGTAAGTGTATATATATGCTGAGATAAAGAAGAAAACTGATTACTGGGCTATAATCCAGCTTTATTTATAAGATTACTAGAAATCTTGTAAACAGTCTTATTCTGATCTAGTAAATTGGAGCAAGCTGCTTACACAACCTACTGAATAATCAGATGGCCGATATCTATTAAAACACTACTGGTGTAAACATACTCATAACAAACGATTGAAATACAAAAAAACTATACTAATTATTTGAAAGTTGATAGTAAAAAAAGGCATCTTAGGTCAAATCTAATTTTGGATATACATTTATAAGAACTTCATTTTAGATGCAAATCTTTACTAGAACTTCATTTTGCATATAAATTTATTAGAATTTCATTTTGGATATAAATTTCACTAGGGCTTCATTCTGGATGTACATTTTTATTAGACCTTTATTTTGGGTATAAATTTATTAGAACTTTCTTTTGGATATGAATTCCATTAGAACTTAATTTTGGATATAACTTTATTAGAACTTAATTTTGGATATAAATTCCATTAGAACTTCATTTTGGATATACATTTGTTAGAACTTCATTCTGCATATAAATTTTATTATTACTGTATTTTGAGTGTTTATTTTATTACAGCTTCCCTCTGTGCATTAATTTAATCAGAAATAAATTTGGGATTTATTTGAACTTAATTCTGGACATTAATATTATCAGAACTTCATTCTAGTAATTATTTTTATTAGAACTTGATGTTCCACAGCTTTGTCATCTTCCTGTCTCCAGTTCTTTTCATCTAGCATTTCTTAATGTATCACTTGTTTATCATGACTCTGTACAGAATATGAACCATTCGGTTTATTTTACTTTACATTACATCACATTATCATTAGTGAGGAAATGAATATGATTAGGTTCTAACGTTCCAGAGTTCCACACTGTTCTCTAACATGTAACTAAGATTGGAGCCTCATTCAGAGCCATGTCACCACAAACCGGCATTCAGACCTGACCGCTGAACGCTGAACGCTGTCTTAGCAGGAACAGACAGACAGTCGACAGGCCTCTATTCCGAGAGCTGGAATGTACAATCCTAAACCAATTACACACAGCGGCCTTAAAAACACATGTTGTTTGTTTTACTTTCATGTCCAGTCATGGATTTCGGAAGTTTGCGTTTGACCTGCTGTAATGTTGAGCCAGGGGAGTTACAGTGGGTCACATGACTCATGACCTGTGTTTAAGAGCATTAAGGTTGACCCAGTAAGGCTCCATGACTCATGACTCGTGTTCTTGTGTGGTGTATGAGTTTAGCGGTGTGACAAATGCTCTGACTAATCCTCCCTATAAACATAAGCACCGCATACTAAAGACCCTAGAAAGAGTTCCAGACCATAATAACATCCAGCAGATCCAGAGCTGATTCCCTGTCAGTCTCCTGAACTATCAGTCACTTTGTTTATGGCTCTTTGTTTATTTTAAAACGTCACTTTATGTGGAGTTAAACACTGCTTCATTAGCATAACTGCTAATAAACAGAGTGTTCTGCATGTGGGCCAATCAAACTGGAACCTGTGATTGGACTTAGATGGGCGGAGATGCTCATTAGCATATCATAACCATACAGGTGAGGCTTTGTTCAGTAGCGTACCATCGCATCGCAAAGAAAAACATCATGTATAAAACAAAATATCTCCATTTATTTCTTTTTTCACGATTTGAACCAGACAGCTGCTGTTTACACTGTGTTAAAAATTCACAATGAATGGACCAATAGAAATGCTCCAAAGTAGCTTGGATCAATTTCTGGTTCCATGGACATACATTAAAAGTTAGGAATGTTTTTGTTCTCTCATTTAAAGCTGCTATTTTGGAAATACTTTCTTTTGACAGTAATGATATGTGACCTAATCAACATGAGGGGGCACAGTTTGTATTTTTATTTTTAGATAAATAAATATTGTTGCCGGCGACTTTAATCATTGCAACCTGAGGACTGTCCTCCCCAAGTACCATCAGCACGTGAGCTTCCCGACGAGGGAGAACAACTTACTTGACCAAGTCTACAGCAACGTGAGGGGGGCCTACAGAGCTGTGCCTCGGCCACACTTCGGACAGTCCGATCACATCTCCGTCTTCCTCTACCCAGCATACAGACAACTCCTCAAGCGGTCACTTCCAGTGAGTAAAACTGTTAAAGTGTGGAATGAAGAAACTGATTCAGTGCTGCTTTGACAGTACAAACTGGGATGTGTTTAGAACTGCTGCTGTGAGAGAGGATGGTTCTGTTGATCTAGAGGACTGTGCTTCTGGGGTAACTGGTTACATCAGCAGCTGCATTGAAACCATTGTCCCTTCAAAGCGCTGCATAAAGTACCCCAACCAAAAACCATGGATAAATGGTGAAGTTCGGTCCATGCTACGTGCTCGCCAGACTGCATTTCTCTCTGGCAACGCTGATGACTACAAAAGGTCTAGATACGACCTGCGTAGATCTATCAGAGAAGCTAAGAGACAGTACAGGCTGAAGCTGGAGGGCTACTACACCACAGCAGACTCCCGGCGCATGTGGCAAGGACTGCACCGTATCACCAACCATCAACAAACAAGCACGGCACTCACAACCAGCCATTCTGCATTGCCTGATGAGCTGAATGAGTTCTATGCTCGCTTCGATGTCTTCAACCTTGACCAACTGAAGGACATTGCGGCCAAGGAGAGCACACAGAACCCATCACTCATTGTAACAACAGTGGATGTGCGCAGGAACCTGATGAGAATCAACCCACGCAGAGCAGCAGGCCCAGACAACATCCCCGGGCGTGCGCTCAGGGTTTGCTCATCAGAACTGGCTGATGTGTTTGTAGACATATTCAATCTGTCACTCACACAAGCTTTTGTGCCATCCTGTTTTAAGACCACCACCATCGTGCCCCTCCCAAAGAAAAGTAATGTGAGATGCCTAAATGACTATCGCCCTGTTGCACTCACTTCAATCGTGATGAAGTGCTTCGAGAGGATAGTCATGACTCACATCCGGAAGACCATTCCCAACACTATAGATCCTTTACAGTTCGCATACCGCCGGAACCGGTCTACAGACGACGCAATCAACGCTACTCTTCACAAAGCCCTCACACACCTGGAGGGCAAGGACACATATGTCAGAATGCTCTTTATTGACTACAGTTCAGCATTCAACACGGTCATCCCACACAGACTCTCAGAAAAGCTCCTCACCCTCGGACTGACACCAGCCCTCTGCAACTGGGTGCTGAACTTTCTAACAGACAGACCCCAGTCAGTCAGAGTCGGCAGCTGCACATCCAGCACAAGAACAGTGAGCACAGGGGTCCCTCAAGGCTGTGTGCTGAGCCCCCTTCTGTACACGCTCTTCACATACGACTGCGTGGCCTCCCAGAACAACACCAGCATCATCAAATTTGCTGATGATACTACAGTCATTGGACTGATCACTGGTGGGGAAGAGACAGCGTACAGGAAGGAGGTGGCTGAGCTGGTGGCCTGGTGTCATGACAACAATCTTTCCTTGAATGCAGACAAGACCAAGGAAATGATTGTTGATCTAAGGAGGAAGCGAGAGCTACACACACCCCTGTACATAGGGAAGGCTGAGGTAGAGAGGGTGAAAACCTTTAAGTTTCTTGGCATTCACATCAGTGAGGATCTCAGCTGGTCCCACAACACTCAGATCATCATCAGGAAGTCCCAGCAGCGACTGTACTTTCTGAGAAGGCTGAGAAAATTTGGTATGCCAACCAAAATTCTCAGCACCTTCTACAGGAGTATGATTGAGAGTGTTCTTACCAGCTCCATCATCGTCTGGTATGGAAACTCTACTGCTCAGGACAGAAAGGCTCTCCAGCGTGTGATCAAAACTGCACAGTCCATCTCAGGAGCAGCCTTCCCCTCACTACAGAACATCTACCACACCAGGGTCACCAGGAGGGCCCACAACATAATCAGGGACAGTACACACCCCCAGCACACACTCTTCACACGTTTACCTTCAGGCAGACGTTACAGGAGTGTGAAGTCCAGGACCACAAGACTGACAAACAGTTTCTACTCACAGGCCATCAGGCTTGTGAACACCTCACGCACTACCTCTCCAACCTCTCCTTTCTGAACTGGTTTTAACTGGTCTGATTTAAACTGCACCTTACACTCACTGTACTGTCAGAATACTGTTTACATTCACTGTACTGTCAGATTACTGTTTACATTCACTGTACTGTCAGAATACTGTTTACATTCACTACTCACACAAACATTATTGTTTACATTCGTTACTTGCAACTTGCACTTTATGGCTGCTGCTCTTCATACTTGCACATAAAAGCACACATAACTTTTATTTTTTATTCTTTAACTATAAAAATATTTTTATCTACTTCAACTTATATTGTTATACTTTGTATATTTTGTATATATATTTTTTATTTCTTTTATTTGTTATCTTATCTATTGGTGAATGGAGGAGCAGCAAAGTAAGAATTTCATTGTACAGTGTAACTGTCTGTTCTGCTGTACATATGACAATAAAACTCTTGAATTCTTGAATTTTAGATTTTAAATATCAGTTTGGGTTAAAAAAATCTATTAATATTGTTGTAGATTATTTTTGTAGTAGAAATGATTTTATTTATGTATTTATTTTATAGAAAAATATGGTTGAATTGGTATGGTTGAGCTGAATTTGTTCTGCAATTTTTGAGCAAAATTTTAAATTATGCTAATTATATTAAAAGAAGTTAAATTTTGTGGTTTATTTCTTTAAAATATGTGAAATAAGCAGTTATTGTGCACTAAAATGTGTAGAAGTTGACCTAAACAATATGCATATGACTGTATATGGTTAATTTAAAATTTGATGCAAAAAAACATTTAAATTTAGCTCAAAAATTAGTTTAAAATCAAATATGCAGGTATATAAAAAAACGGAAGCTTAAATGTAACATTTATTTAAATAAAGAATAAAACCTATAAAAAATATAGGTGGTGGGTGTATGTTGGGAGGCTAGACAGCAAACTAAGAGAGTTCCAGTGATGAAATTTTCATTCAGAAGAAATTTTAAAGCTAGAATTCTTCATTTTGTCCAGATCTGAGGACTGAACTGCAGGAGATGTAAAGTGTAGAAGGGTCTTGGTTTGATACCCCAATCAGAATCCTTTCTAGTTTCCTCCAGACACTTCGGTTTCCTCCTACAGTCCAAGTTTTTTTCCTTTTGAGTCTTGGTTCCTCTCAGGGTTTCTCCGTCCTGCTCCTACAGAGTTCCTTATTTTGAGTCTTGGTTCCTCTCAGTGGTTCTTCTTAACAGAAGTGGAAAGTTCCATCTTTGTGTTCTGTTGAAGGTTCTTCACTCATTTCTTATAGAGATTCTGCTTCATGCTTTTAAGCGTTCTTGGTTTCTTTCACTGGTTCTTCATGTTTCTAGGTACGCTGAAAAAAGTGAAACACCTGTGTAATTTATTTAAAGTATATTTGTATGTTGGTCTAATTAAAAATCGTCATTTCAGGTTTAAACCTGTTCTGTTCAGTGTACACAAAACACCACTCTTCAGAACACTATCAGACAATTCAATGTCACGTGACTACATGACGTCGCACCTGCTCGGTTGCCGTGGAGTCTGTGAAGTGAAGCTGGTCTGTAAACGGTTCGAAACTCTATTTTATAAAAACAGGTTAGTATTTATGAGGATCAGTGTGGTTAGTGTCAGGACTGACAGATAGGAGTTACTTTACAAATTCTCTTTACGTGTTGCTAGCGAGTTAGCTAACACTAAAGCTAACGCTAACGCTAGCTAACTAAACTAGGTTATTTTCGTCTTGCTAGATAAAGAAAACGAAAAATGCTTTAGTGTGTGTTTTTATTTAATGTTTAGATATGTGACTACGCGTTTGACTCAGTTTAACAGAATGTTTTGGGGTCGTGTCTGAGGTTAGCGTTATGTGGTTTGGTTTGTGGAGGCCGTTCGGTTCCAAAGACGATGGTGTTGTTTATTTATTGTTTTATTTAACGTTAGGTCTGAAGTAAAAATCATGCTTTCCGGTTCAAACCTGATTTTTTTTTTCAGTTTGATCAAAAGCAAATCATATTAATCATAAAAAATAAAATAAATTTTTTACGTTTTAATGTCACGTGACCTTGTTGAGTTTTGCCACTCAGAAAGAGAAGCTTGACTGTTCTAGACAACTCTTAAACAGGGTTTGAAAGTCTGTTTTTAGGAGAAAACTCATTTTTAATGTATAATGGTGCTTAGTGGCAGAACAGGCAACCAGTTATTACTTTCCAGTCCGTCTCGGTGCAAAGGAGCTCGCAAGCTAACGCTAGATAACCCATATTTACCTGAATAGAAAGGAACCGGGTTAATAAGCTTTCCAGGACTGCCATGTAGACTGGACAGGAAGATGTAATTTAAAAAGATGTAAAACTAAACAGGGATAAAAGTTACAGATGCATATAATAGAAATAAGTATGTGTTGATATTAAGGCTGCACCGAACTATTCATTTTTTAATCGATTAATCTAACGAGTCTTTTTTTTTTTCAGTTAGTCAATTAATCTTACAACTAATTTTTTGATTACTCTAATGTGAGTGTGTTAGGAATTAAGCTTTAGATTGCATTTGTAACCAATTGATGATATTGTGTTTATATATATATATATATACACAAAATTTTTGGTGTGAGGTCAGCATTAATGTCAAGGAGTGTCTGGTAAGTAGTGTTAGTTGAATGACTTAAGCTTTAGAAAAGATTAAACAATTTTTTAACTTTAATGGACCCTTTAATGGACCACATTTCTGGGTTCTCTCTTTCATCGCTTATTGTCGGCAGGTCATTTAATGTCCAGTCCAACCAAACACATGCCACACAGCCTGCCTACACTGCTGCTTCTAGCTTATGGAGATATCCTACCTGCAGCTTCTTCAGAGTAATTTTACCCATAAACCCACAGTACGGTAACTCACTTCAACAAGCTGAGGTAGGTTAAGTCATGTCTGTAGCCATTACCTAACAGAGCGTGATGTCTGCAAGACTCCTTCAGGTGGATTCATGCTCTGAGATGGTGCTGTACTCTCCGTTCTTCTCAGAATAACTTTCAAAAGCCCAACTTATTAGAATCTGTTTACTCAGGAGCTTCCATACAGCTCGGTATGCATGGTGCACACCTAACCCTAACCTCAAAAACAAAAGTGAGCGTATCTTTAGCATCTGATCATGACTATGTTGGCTAGCTTGGCTAATGTTGTGCTGTTTGGATATTGTCTTCTATAAAATGACCTGCCGATGATTACTTCATGACCACCAGTGGCCATTCCCCCAAACCTGTGCTGATGAGGAACCAGGGGGGGGCACGGAAGTCCACAGTACCCAGTACCCAAGCAAACACATACATCAGGATTGTGTAATGATGGGAGATGGGGTCCATTCTAGATTCCCAGAGAGAGACCAGTCCAGCTTTCTGATAAATGATTTCTCTTCTATTAGGGTGCTCAGGAGGAGGAAGCTAGCAGATCTAAAGAGGTGTGCAATGGCAGTGTGTGTCGTCAGGGAGGATGAGGATCTTCTCCAGCCCTTTGGGATTGAAGCTGAAGGTGAAGGTGTCCTAAGTGAGTTGCTGTCAGTCGTGTGTGCGATAGTGTTTGGTCTCATCTACGCTGTAAACATAGAAACATTAAAATCACTGCAGGTCATTTTATTTAGTGTATTTTGTTTCTGTATTTCAATATTAAGTAGATTTTGTTGATGGCCAGCTTTACTGGCTTTAAATTTCAGTTTTGTACAATAATGGTATTTTACTCATTTGATGAGGTGTTTTGAGTGGTTTTATATTTTTTGGTATCTACAGAAAATTAGTAAACATTAAAAGATATAAGAATAAATATTACGGTCTTTTGAAGAGAATATTCTTGTTTTTTATTTCTTGTGAGTAAACCAAATCAAACATTGAGAAAATTCTATTTTGTTTGTGGAAAAATAATATGTTGACCTGCATTTAGTAAGTTTTGTGATTTAAGAAAATGAGTTGAGTAAGTTTGTAACCTTTGTAACTAGTCCTAGACCAATTCTAAAGATTACACAAGAATAATCTGGAAAGGGGGTCCACCTGAATCAGAAATTAACTTAAGAATAATTAAAATGACCTTACTTAAAAGTAAGAACAATACTTAAATGTAATAGTAATTATAATTTTCCTAAATTAAAAAAAAAATATTTGAAACAAAGTAAAGAAGTAGTACCTGATTTTTATAATAAGTAATCTTTTTACTTTAATCAAAAGTATTTTTTGAGTTTAGGTAAAAAAAAAATTGATTGATATTGAATCAAAAGATAAGATTTCAATCAAATCATAAATAAAATTGGAAAAAAATTAATACATTTTGGTGTAACAAATAATTGTTTTGCTCCAAGGTGTACTCTCTTCATCTAAATCTCAGTTCCTCTCAGTGTTTTTTTCTTATGTTCTTTGAGGAGGTTCTCTTTCTGAGTCTTGGTTCCTCTCAATAAGTTTTCTTCACACTCTTAAGAAGTTTTGAAGTCTTTCAGTTACTTTCTGGGTTTCTCTGTCCTGATCCTATAGAGTTTTTCCTTTTTATAGTCTTGGTTCTTCTCAATGGTTCCTCTTCATGTTCTTGGAGGAGGATCTCCTTTTTACAGTCTTGGTTATTTCTCAGTGCCTCCTCTTTATATTTGTAGAGAAGGATCTCCTTTTTATAGTCTTGGTTCTTCTCAATGCTTTGTCTTCATGTTCTTAAAGGAGGATCTCCTTTTTACAGTCTTGGTTCTTCTCAATGGTTCCTCTTCATGTTCTTGGAGGAGGATCTCCTTTTTACAGTCTTGGTTCTTCTCAGTGGTTCCTCCTCATGTTCTTAGAGGAGGATCTCCTTTTTACAGTCTTGTTTTTTTCTCAGCGTTCCTCCTCATGTTCTTGGAAAAGGATCTCCTTTTTGAAGTCTTAGTTCCTCTCAGTGGTTCCTCTTCATGTTCTTAAAGGAGGATTTCCTTTTCATGGTCTTGGTTCTTCTCAGGGTTCCTTTTCATGTTCTTGGAGGAGGATTTCCTTTTCATGGTCTTGGTTCTTCTCAGGGTTCCTCTTCATGCTCCTACTGAACATTATTTTCCTCCAGTTCTTGTGAACAGTAATGAAGCTGCAGCCTGCTGTGTGGATCAGATGTCCCTCCTGTTTGACGTTTGTCTCCTCAGAGTGGGCACATGTGCTACGTAAACATAGGGCTGATGTTAGAGCTCCATTTACGAGGGCTTTGTATAAATAGAGGAGCTCTGGAGGAGTTAGGAGGAAATGTTTGCGAGGAGGGCTCTTCAGGGGAGCGCTCTGCAGCGGCCAGTGTTTGTGATGAGAGTGCTTAAAACACTTCATCTGAAACTTTCCCTCCACACTGGCATCAGTTCATCTCCCTGTTAGTCGTTCCTCCATTCCTGAGTGAAGCTTTAACTTTACCACATCCTCGACTTCCGAACGAGCTCAATGAATCCAGAACGTCATCTCCTCCGAGTTCATCCACAGAGTTTCTACACCCTTACAGGAGCAGACCTCCTCTCCACCCAGGGGTTCATATTAAAGATTTAGTGCTCGAACTACAAAGATACAGACAGACAGATACAGACAGACAGATACAGACAGACAGATATACAGATACAGACAGACAGATACAGACAGACAGATATACAGATACAGACAGACAGATACAGACAGAAAGAGATACAGACAGACAGATATACAGATACAGACAGACAGACACAGACAGACAGACAGATACAGACAGACAGATACAGTCAGACAGATACAGACACAGACAGACAGATACAGACAGACAGACAGATACAGACAAAGACACAGACAGACAGACAGATACAGACACAGACAGACAGATACAGACAGACAGATACAGACAGACAGACAGACAGACAGACAGATACAGATACAGACACAGACAGACAGATACAGACAGACAGACAGATACAGACACAGACAGACAGACAGATACAGATACAGACAGACAGATACAGACAGACAGACAGATACAGATACAGATACAGATACAGACACAGACACAGACAGACAGATACAGACAGACAGACAGATAGAGACACAGACAGACAGACAGATACAGATACAGACAGACAGATACAGACAGACAGACAGATACAGATACAGACACAGACAGACACAGATACAGACAGACAGATACAGACACAGACAGACAGACAGATACAGACAGACAGACAGATACAGACAGACAGATACAGACAGACAGATACAGACAGACAGACAGATACAGACAGACAGATACAGACACAGACAGACAGATACAGACACAGACAGACAGATACAGACAGAAAGAGATACAGACACAGACAGAGAGACACACAAATAAGTTGAGAGACAGAGAGATACAGAGACAAACAAATAGAGCCAGAGATAGATAAATAGACATTGATA
Source organism: Megaleporinus macrocephalus (assembly GCA_021613375.1). Classification (NCBI taxonomy): domain Eukaryota; kingdom Metazoa; phylum Chordata; class Actinopteri; order Characiformes; family Anostomidae; genus Megaleporinus; species Megaleporinus macrocephalus. The sequence goes on from CM038718.1 coordinate 37,213,372, forward strand.
GATAGACGGGGAGACAGACAGACAGACATAGATACAGAGAGATAGACAGATGGATAGAAAGACAGAGAGACAGACAGATGGATATATACACAGACAGACAGACAGACAGAGAGGCAGACAGATAGACAGACAGACAGACAGACAGATAGATAGATAGATAGATGGATAGACACAGACAGACATAGAGGCAGACAGAGATACAGAGATAGACAGACACAGATAGATAGAGAGACAGACAAAGACAGAGAGACAGACAGATAGGTAGAAAGACAGACATAGAGGCAGCCATAGATACAGAGATAGACAGACACAGAGAGCTATATAGACAGACAGACAGACAGACAGACAGACGGATAGACAGACAGACAGAGAGATAAACAGACAGAAAGACAGACATAGATATTTACATCTGTTCTAACCATATCTGCTGTTCTTACTGGTGATCAGACATTTACTGATCAGATAAAGGATCATATCAGGTGTAAATAAGCTCAGGGATCTGACAAAGTAACAAAACAAGGTAACTGTGTGAAGAAGCCCCCCCGAGGGGCAGTTTCAGGTGGTATCTGTGAGGAGAAGATGTAAGGAAGGTAAAGGTTACCTGTCTTTGGGGTGGAACCCTCACAGGTACGTCTTCAGTTCCCTCACTCAGAGAACATAACTGTTTTATAATCCATCGCAGGTACATACCGTGAGTGTTGTAGGTGGTGTTGACTCCACTCTCCCTCGACTGACTGACGGGGCTTTCGTGTGAATGTAGCACCTCTCTGGAGATCTTACCTTCACAGATCAACTGAAAACCATCGCTGCTCCTCTGAGAGACACTTACGCTGTTTGTACCTTGAAGAACCAAAAATAAAAGCAGAGAACTAACAGCTCACCTCGCTCACTCAGAGAGCCTGACCCCCGTGTGCAGTTTAATACTGGTGAGTAACCTGAAGAAGATGGTTTAGCTTTTAGCAGGAGGATGAAAGGAACAAGGAGGAAAAGAGGAGAGTAGAAGGAAAGAAGACGGAGAGACTTTATCCAAACAAGAACGACATTCCAGAGCAGACACAGCTCTGCTGACAATACACAACAACAACAAGGGGTCATTTCACAAAGGTCACTTTCCACTGTGGGCGCGTCAGACCAGTTACGGTTTCTTTTTCCAATCACTGCTACATCAGAACCAGGAACTACTGACGAAAACTAACTGCTAACTGCTGAACACGTGCGTCACTCCGACACCAGAAAGTCTCTTTACTCTCAGAAAAGAAAGTTCTATACTTGTAGTAGCAGAGCATCCGCTAGTCTCAGCTAAGCTAATGCAAACCAATCCCTCTCTCCTGTTTAGCAGGTCTGTGTAAAGCAGGCCCGGTTCCTAAGTGTTCTGTTGTGACCCGCTAAAACTAAAACAGCAAACGTTTTCAAAAAGGTTCTACATACATGAGTGTGTAAGAGTCTGATCTGATAGTGTAAAAGCCTGTATCTGATCAATAAGTGTCTGATCACCACTAGGAATAGCAGATTAGAACAGATAAAAAATAATCATACATACAATACAAAGTAACATGAATATGTTTACTGTTTAATATTTAATAATAAAGTGTAAAAGCACTACTTACTCTATTAATACTGATTAATATTTAATAATAAAGTGTAAAAGCACTACTTACTCTATTAATACTGATTAATATTTAATAATAAAGTGTAAAAGCTCTACTTACTCTATTAATACTGTTTAATATTTAATAATAAAGTGTAAAAGCACTACTTACTCTATTAATTCTGTTTAATATTTAATAATAAAGTGTAAAAGCTCTACTTACTCTATTAATACTGTTTAATATTTAATAATAAAGTATAAAAGCACTACTTACTCTATTAATACTGTTTAATATTTAATAATAAAGTGTAAAAGCTCTACTTACTCTATTAATACTGTTTAATATTTAATAATAAAGTGTAAAAGCACTACTTACTCTATTAATACTGTTTAATATTTAATAATAAAGTGTAAAAGCACTACTTACTCTATTAATACTGTTTAATATTTCATAATAAAGTGTAAAAGCACTACTTGCTCTATTAATACTGATTAATATTTAATAATAAAGTGTAAGAGCACTACTTACTCTATTAATACTGTTTAATATTTAATAATAAAGTGTAAAAGCACTACTTACTCTATTAATACAGATTAATATTTAATAATAAAGTGTAAAAGCTCTATTTACTCTATTAATACTGTTTAATATTTACTAATAAAGTGTAAAAGCACTACTTGCTCTATTAATACTGATTAATATTTAATAATAAAGTGTAAAAGCTCTACTTACTCTATTAATACTGTTTAATATTTAATAATAAACTGTAAAAGCACTACTTACTCTATTAATACTGTTTAATATTTAATAATAAAGTGTAAAAGCACTACTTACTCTATTAATACTGATTAATATTTAATAATAAAGTGTAAAAGCTCTACTTACTCTATTAATACTGATTAATATTTAATAATAAAGTGTAAAAGCACTACTTACTCTATTAATACTGATTAATATTTAATAAAAAAGTGTAAAAACACTACTTACTTTATTAATACTGTTTAATATTTAATAATAAAGTATAAAAGCTATACTTACTCTATTAATACTGTTTAATATTTAATAATAAACTGTAAAAGCTCTAACTCTATTAATACTGTTTAATATTTAATAATAAAGTGTAAAAGCACTACTTTATTAATACTGTTTAATATTTAATAATAAAATGTAAAAGCACTACTTACTCTATTAATACTGATTAATATTTAATAATAAAGTGTAAAAGCACTACTTACTCTATTAATACTGATTAATATTTAATAATAAAGTGTAATAGCACTACTTACTCTATTAATACTGATTAATATTTAATAATAAAGTGTAAAAGGTCTATCTACTCTATTAATACTGATTAATATTTAATAATAAAGTGTTTATTGAGTAAATAAAAAATTCCTGTCTGAAAATAATAGTTTTTTATATACAATAATTTTCTCAAGCGACTAAAACTTTTATTATTGGTTATATATGCAGGTCTCTTGCTCTGAGTGGTTATATTTGTGGGTTTGTTTCAATCAGCAACTTAAGGGTTAATGAACATGCTTGTTTAGCAGTGCAAACAAATTTGCATATTAGCCTGTAAACAGGGGCTCAATGCAGTAGGGGGTGACCTATAATATATATATGTCAGGAATCAGTAAGTTATTAAAAACTATGAGACTCAAAACTTATTTAACAATCATTAGTTTACTGTTAGCTACTAAGTAATTACCTACACCTGTCAGTCAAAGGTTTGGAAACGCCTCCCCAGCTTATTCTTATATGTACTATATCAATAATAATAATAATATTAGTGAATAAGTGTGAAGAGATCAGAACTAAAGAATAACTTTTGACTGATTGTGTATTACTTAATTTACTTCCTGCTTATCTCCTCAGTATGTACTCACTGACTATTAAAGGAGTATTTTAAAGTGTTACTGCTGTCGAACCCTGTTCTTTATAGAAAATCACTCTAGAACCCAGTCCTCGTTACTCAGGCCTGGATGCTGCCGAGGCCTTTCAGTCCGGCTGACAAAACCCGGGGTTTTCCCTTCTCCAACGCCGCCTGCTTCCCTCAGATCTCTGAAATAAGATATAGCTTTTACACGAAGAACCATTCAGCCCCCTCGCCTGGCCATTGGCTGCTGTTGGTAATCACCCCCACCCCCCCTCACCTGGGTAGATCAAGTGTCCTCCACTTTGAAATCAGGGATGGGATCAAACGGCAGTCCGGGACAGACCCATTGGTCTAATAACAATACACGTCTAGAGATATTACTGTCCTCCTGCACTCAGTTCAGATAATTATATATACTTTTAATCTACATTCTGTATAAACAGGTTTAAACAAATATAATTAAAACACATCTTTCTGTAAAACAGCACACACAGCACTAACTACTTATCAAATTCATATATAACTGTCGCCCCCTACGCTTCCTGTAGTGTATTACAGTCTGTCAGAACCACCGTCGCCCCCTACGCTTCCTGTAGTGTATTACAGTCTGTCAGAACCACCGTCGCCCCCTACGCTTCCTGTAGTGTATTACAGTCTGTCAGAACCACCGTCGCCCCCTACGCCTCCTGTAGTGTATTACAGTCTGTCAGAACCACCGTCGCCCCCTACGCTTCCTGTAGTGTATTACAGTCTGTCAGAACCACCATTGCTTTAAACCTGGTGACTATGCTCAGACTGACTGTTGTCCCGGAGAGCAAATTGTAAAAGGTCGCTTCCCTTTTGATGGACTAAAACTCCACATGCACGGTCAGATAGCCACAGCCAATCAGAATGGGACTAACAGTAACCCAGTAGCTCTGTCCTCCTGAGGCTGGGACTAGTCCAGGCTGTTTCCTGCTGGGAAATGTACGCCGGAGCCAAAGGTGAAGACATCCAGACAGCGACCTACAATCATCTGTTTCAGGAGTCGCAGGCACTCATGGAATGTGCTAAACATAAGAACAGCTTACACCGTCTGAGAAGAATACTTTCATTCTAAATCTGCTTCCAGAGCAGAGCTTCATGTCCACACGTCCTGCAGGTCAGACCGACGTCTAAACAAACTGTCTACAATCACTCAGCTCAGTTGTAAGCAGTACCAACACGGAGTTCAGCGCGAACAGCTCTTTTCCATATCTGGTATGTGTGGCATTATCGCTATGCTAACCTTTCTATAAGCATCTTTAACGACCTGACGGAGATTTTCCATCTCACACCACTTCTGAGCTTGTGTTCTTCTCACTGAGGTGCTGACCGCGAAGGCCATTAAGCGAAGACAACCTAAAAGAAAAGTCCAGCAGTGAGCAGGGAGGTGGTTCTGTACACGGCGTGCGGGAGAAAGTGGTCTGGTCTGCGATTGGTTGGAAACCTGGGGTTCCCATTATCAGCACAGACATCTCAAACCTTTGTGGAATTTCCTGAGCTTGAAGAAAACATCTGTTTGTGATGGACCTCCTTAAGATCGGATCTTCTTCTCTATTTGACATTCACTGTGGGCTCTCACAGCGCTGAGGACACTGCAACACCAGAATAACAATACAGGCATCATTTAATCATTTAAATTATTTTATATACAATTATTATAATATACATCCTCTGAACGCAACAGCTGCCCTTTACATCGTGTGAAAATACTATTATTATAATACTATTATTATAATACTATTATTATAATACTATTATTCCAATAGAAATGCTCCAAACTAGCGTGGAATCAATTCTCAAGTAAGTGAGTAAATGAAGTGCAAATAATTTAAACCCTATATTGAATTACAAGTAGTTCAAAGAAACATTAATGTTGAAATAGAAACATTTCATTTTTTATCACTGACCATACAGGAGCTCCACTTACAGACTGTAGTTCATCTGATTCTCTGTATACTTTATTACTCTGTTCTTTACTGAGGTGGATCATTCTTAGCACTGCTACTAGTGTGTTGTGCTGGTGTGAGTGGATCATTTTCTTCATATATACATATATATATTTATCATGTTATTTACTTCATCTGAGAAAAGATTTATTTCTAAATAAACACTTTACGAAAGTTATTGTGCATAAAATTGACTTCAGACTTTTGATCAGTACGTTCTTGATCAGTGCTTCATTCCCCAAACTTGAGTATGTTAGTGCGGTTGCCGTAGATACAGAGTGTTTGGCT
>CM038718.1:37224097-37278213 GCA_021613375.1 Megaleporinus macrocephalus
GGTTATCCATGACTTTTAACCAGGACCAACAGAGACATCCAGGTAGTTAGGAGAATAGATGTTAAAGTTCTGATACTGAAGGTTTAAGCTCAGAACACGTCTCTGATCATCTAAACTGAGTAGATCTCTTAGAACCCTGAGTTTCAACTAAAAAGCGTTCAGCTGGACGAGATGGATACTACTAGGCTAAGTATAAAGTAAGAGATGAATCAACCAGGCTTGTTTAGATTTCCAGTGGAACCACTTTCATTCTGAAAGTTCTAGACACGTCACTGACTGGATATAATTGGCAGCCTAGTCTGTGGGTTGGCAGGAATGGAAAACAGCCGCAGCTCACTAGTGAAAGAGTCACAGCTACAAGGTAAAATAGATCCTGATTCCATGTCGTGATGAATGGACCAATAGAAATTCTCCAAAGTAGCTTTGAAAAAAACCTGGTTCCATTGACTGACAGTGAAGAGTGTTTCTGGTCTCCTCTGTGAAGTTGCTGTTTTTGCTGATGCTTGTTTGTCTTTGGACGGTGATCATATGCAAATATCTTCTGTAAACCTAAAGCAAATCGTGGAACGTCTGTTTAATCTAGCTGAATTCGGAAAAAGTGAATAAGACGCTTCAGTCTCGTCAGACATCTACACGTATACCGCACTGACTTCTGGACTGCACATCAGCGCCGTCGCCTATTCGTCCAGTCAGCCAGTCATAACTCTCCAAACCCTGGACTGGAAAAACAATGAGTCGTCTGGACCGAGGTATCACACTGAGGTATCACACTGAGGTATCACACTGACGTATCACACTGACGCATCACACTGACGTATCACACTGACGCATCACACTGACGCATCACACTGACGTATCACACTGACGTATCACACTGACGCATCACACTGACGTATCACACTGACGCATCACACTGACGTATCACTCTGGTGTGTCTCACTGGTGTGTCTCACTGGTGTGTACCACTGGCGTATCACACTGAGGTATCAGACTGACGCATCACACTGACGCATCACACTGACGTATCACACTGACGTATCACACTGACGTATCACTCTGGTGTGTCTCACTGGTGTGTCTCACTGGTGTGTATCACTGGCGTATCACACTGGCGTATCACACTGCTGTATCACTCTGCTGTATCACTCTGGTGTGTCTCACTGGCATATCACTCTGCTGTATCACTCTGGTGTGTCTCACTGCTGTATCACTCTGGTGTGTCTCACTGGCGTATCACACTGCTGTATCACTCTGCTGTATCACTCTGGTGTGTCTCACTGGTGTATCACACTGCTGTATCACTCTGCTGTATCACTCTGGTGTGTCTCACTGGCGTATCACTCTGCTGTATCACTCTGCTGTGTCTCACTGGTGTATGGGCGTAGCAGGCTGAGATGGCCAGTGTGAGCTGTGTATGTATCTGAAAGTATTAGATCAGCTAGAGTAGAGCTACGAGAAGCCCAGAGGGAAGCTAGCGCTCAGGGGTTTCCTTGTGTTTTCACTGACCGGCACAGTTCAGCAGCCTGTCTGGCAGCCCTGCTTCTACCATGTGTTTTATAGAGAAGAGGAGGAGACGTCTGTGAAATGAGAAGTTTGATGAGATGGTCAGTGCTGTCCTGTCTCTAAAGTAACTGGACACATCTGACCAACCCAGTTAATCTTACCAGTTACTGTCCTGCACATGAGCTGCTGTATAGAAACAGTTACTTAGCTTTACTTCTCTGTTCAGATCCTCAGAGAGAGAGAGAGAGAGAGAGAGAGAGAGAGAGGGAGAATAGAGAGAGAGAGAGAGAGAGAGAGAGAGAGAGAGAGAGAGAGAGAGAGGGAGAATAGAGAGAGAGAGAGAGAGAGAGAGAGAGAGAGAGAGAGAGAGAGAGAGAGAGAGAGAGCAAAGAGAGAGAGGGAGAATAGAGAGAGAGAGAGAGAGAGAGAGAGAGAGAGAGAGAGAGAGCAAAGAGAGAGAGGGAGAATAGAGAGAGAGAGAGAGAGAGAGCATAGAGAGAGATGGAGAATAGAGAGAGAGAGAGAGAGAGAGAGAGAGAGAGCATAGAGAGAGAGGGAGAGAGAGAGAGAGAGCATAGAGAGAGAGGAAGAATAGAGAGAGAGAGAGAGAGAGAGAGAGAGAGAGAGAGAGAGAGAGCATAGAGAGAGAGGGAGAATAGAGAGAGAGAGAGAGAGAGAGAGCGAGCGAGAGAGCATAGAGAGAGAGGGAGAATAGAGAGAGAGAGAGAGAGAGAGAGAGCGAGAGAGCATAGAGAGAGAGGAAGAATAGAGAGAGAGAGAGAGAGAGAGAGAGAGGGAGAGAGCATAGAGAGAGAGGGAGAATAGAGAGAGAGAGAGAGAGAGAGAGAGCGAGAGAGAGAGAGAGAGAGAGAGAGAGAGAGAGAATAGAGAGAGGGAGAATAGAGAGAGAGAGAGAGAGAGAGAGAGAGAGAGAGAGAGAGAGAGAGAGAGAGAGAATAGAGAGAGAGAGAATAGAGAGAGAGAATAGAGAGAGAGAGAGAATAGAGAGAGAGAATAGAGAGAGAGAGAATAGAGAGAGAGAATAGAGAGAGGGAGAATAGAGAGAGAGTGACAGAGAGAATAGAGAGAGGGAGAATAGAGAGAGAGGGAGTGAGAGGGGTGAGCTAATTAGAGGAAATCTAAAGGGCAGAGTGTTATTTACTAGCTGAGGAGTGAGAGTGTACTGGAACGCTCCATGTGGATCTGAAGTGTACAAGCTCGGACGACTGGCTGTGTTTACATCGCCGCTCTCGCGCAGAGGCTTCAGCGTCCACCGTCCGCCGGGCTGGATTAATTACCCCGTCCTAACAGATCTGCCCCGTCTGGACCCCAGCACTCCGGGTCTCTGGGGGGTTTTCTTTTCTCCTTTCATCCTGACTCAGTGGGAATGTTTTCGTCTGCTGCCCCCGTCTGGTCATCCTGCGTCATTAACTCTCTGTGACGGAGTGGATGGTGTCAGTGGCTGTGGTTTGGATCGAGTCCCGGAGGCCTGACCTCTACAGAGTGAACCCGGAGACCCTGACTGAACCCCCCACCCCACCCCCCACCCCACCCCCCAGCTGAGGACATTAAAGGGCCCGTATGCTAGACTTTCCCAGATTTTATCATTTTATCTCCACTTTTAACGTTTAAATGCAAAACAGTCTTAACTTCATCAGAGTTACACGACAGTCTCTCTAAAGCCTGTTTGCGTTACTGTGCTTTTAATGATATATATGTAAATGATCTCTGTTCTGATTGGCTCCTGTTACTTCAATGTGAATGGGCGGAGCTAAACTGGATATATGTAAATATCAGTGTATGGGTTTATTCTTTAACCTCTAGTAGACTTTACTCTGTGGTTTCTGACGCTGAGAAGGTTTGAGGTTTATTTATTTATTTGCTCCTTTTCACAAAGCAACTTTACAGAAACATCCAGATCCAAACCCACCAGTGAGCATCGCCATGGGCAACAGTGGCAAGATCAACCTCCCTCAGATCAAGACGAAGAACCTTGACAGGAACCAGACTCAGAAAGGGGAACCCGTCCTCCTCTAGTCCACACCGGGTGGTAAAACCAGTACAGATCCAATAAGAATAAGATTCAGAACTGTGTGTATGAATTAATGTAGAGACAGAAAGGAGGAGAAGAAAGGAGGGATTGGAGCAGGAGAAGAAAACCTCACTGAGTAAGGAGGCAGACGGAATTTTTGGAGGTGTCAGTGGGTCATACAGGCCAGTTTCCCATGAAGCTCCATGATGGGAGAACTGGTCCAGAGTGCAGGTAAGTAGGGTCACCTGGTCACGGCCAATGGAGCAGCAGGAGCAGCAGCATCAGACCACACGGGACTGTCAGTTGTTCAACATCAGACCACACGGGACCGTCAGTTATTCAACATCAGACCACACGGGACTGTCAGTTGTTCAACATCAGACCACACGGGACCGTCAGTTATTCAACATCAGACCACACGGGACTGTCAGTTGTTCAGTATCAGACCGCACGGGACTGTCAGTTGTTCAGTATCAGACCGCACGGGACTGTCAGTTGGTCAGTATCAGACCACACGGGACCGTCAGTTGTTCAGCATCAGACCACACGGGACTGTCAGTTGTTCAGTATCAGACCACACAGGATGGGCAGTTGTTCAGTATCAGACCACACGGGATGGACAGTTGTTCAGTATCAGACCGCACGGGATGGGCAGTTGTTCAGTATCAGACCACACAGGATGGGCAGTTGTTCAGTATCAGACCACACAGGATGGGCAGTTGTTCAGTATCAGACCACACAGGATGGGCAGTTGTTCACACACAGATAATTAGGAGTGTAGGGGTGACTGAGATCAGTATATAGTGTTAATAAGGTGAGGCAGTGACTCCGGCAGGTCTGATTATTACAGTATAACTAAACAGGAGAGTCAGAAGGAAACATTGAGTCGCGGCTCCCTGAGATATCAGAGTGACAGACATGCTCTGGCTGAGGAACTAAACACAAGGTAACCAGAAAACCAGAGTGTAATAGATTTTTTTAGCAAACTACCCCTTTAAACTGAAACCGTGTACATGCCGCTAACAGCTCGTAGCTCAGTCTTCACGTTCCCTCGCTGATTTCACACTGTCTGCCCCCCCGTCTGGCCACACTTGCCCTGGTTCACCCCCCTCACCCACGTCCCCCCGGCTGACGGATGTTGGAAGCCCGGTGTTGGAGCAGCATGTCAGGCTGGAGATCAGGCTAATGGGGAAACATTAGCCTTCATTAGCGTTTAGCGACAATAGCGCTGCTGTTCCGCTCGGCCTCCGCGGCGGCCCCCAGCTCGCAGCCCGCCGGATCGAATGGCCCTGACGCTTTGTTGCACCTATTGTGCGTCCAGACAATGAATTGCTTTTCTTCTCTCTCTAATCTGAGCTGAATGGAGCTCTTTCTTGCCGGCGGGAGGAGGAGCGCGGCGCTGGAGACGCCGTGTCTGCGCCGACCTGCAAACAGAGCTGCTGGTACTGTGAGAAGCGCTCGCTGAGATGTTGGGAGTCCGGATGTGTTTGGACTTGTGTCCACTAGAGGGCAGCACTCGCACTTCTGTCGGAGACCAGTTATTCAACAAACAGCCCATATTAATTAAAGCTTTTCTCTCATTAATATTATTATCAACAGTTTACATGCATTTAACAGCAAATCTGGCTTTATTAAAATAATGTGTTAATATTTTCAGGCAGACAATCAGATCTGACAGGACTTTCATAAACAATTTCATTCAGTCTGAGAGAACAGACAGTGTCTGTTTATGACCAGAAAATAGTTTATCAACAGTCTTATTAATTAAAGCTTTTTAATGAAGCTGAGCTCGAATTAAAGGGGAATCAATGTGAGTGAGGGTAGATTCACAGGGTTTACAGGGGTTGTTATGTTTATAGTGGTGGTGGTGGTGTTTACAGTGGTGGTGATGGTGTTTACAGTGGTGGTGATGTTTATAGTGGTGGTGATGATGTTTACAGTGATGGTGATGGTGTTTACAGTGGTGGTGGTGATGTTTACAGTGGTGGTGGTGGTGTTTACAGTGGTGGTGATGTTGTTTACAGTGGTGGTGGTGGTGTTTACAGTGGTGGTGATGGTGTTTACAGTGGTGGTGATGTTTATAGTGGTGGTGATGATGTTTACAGTGATGGTGATGGTGTTTACAGTAGTGGTGATGATGTTTACAGTGGTGGTGATGATGTTTACAGTGGTGGTCATGGTGTTTACAGTGGTGGTGATGTTTATAGTGGTGGTGATGATGTTTACAGTGATGGTGGTGGTGTTTACAGTGGTGGTGATGTTGTTTACAGTGGTGGTGGTGGTGTTTACAGTGGTGGTGATGGTGTTTACAGTGGTGGTGATGTTTATAGTGGTGGTGATGATGTTTACAGTGGTGGTGATGGTGTTTACAGTGGTGGTGATGTTTATAGTGGTGGTGATGATGTTTACAGTGATGGTGATGGTGTTTACAGTGGTGGTGGTGATGTTTACAGTGGTGGTGGTGGTGTTTACAGTGGTGGTGATGGTGTTTACAGTGGTGGTGGTGGTGTTTACAGTGGTGGTGATGGTGTTTACAGTGGTGGTGATGTTTATAGTGGTGGTGATGATGTTTACAGTGGTGGTGATGGTGTTTACAGTGGTGGTGGTGATGTTTACAGTGGTGGTGATGATGTTTACAGTGGTGGTGGTGGTGTTTACAGTGGTGGTGATGGTGTTTACAGTGGTGGTGATGTTTATAGTGGTGGTGATGATGTTTACAGTGATAGTGATGGTGTTTACAGTGGTGGTGGTGATGTTTACAGTGGTGGTGGTGGTGTTTACAGTGGTGGTGATGGTGTTTACAGTGGTGGTGATGTTTATAGTGGTGGTGATGATGTTTACAGTGGTGGTGATGGTGTTTACAGTGGTGGTGATGATGTTTACAGTGGTGGTGGTGGTGGTGTTTACAGTGGTGGTGATGGTGTTTACAGTGGTGGTGGTGATGATGTTTACAGTGGTGGTGGTGGTGTTTACAGTGGTGGTGATGGTGTTTACAGTGGTGGTGGTGATGTTTACAGTGATGGTGATGGTGTTTACAGTGGTGGTGGTGATGTTTACAGTGGTGGTGGTGGTGTTTACAGTGGTGGTGATGGTGTTTACAGTGGTGGTGATGTTTATAGTGGTGGTGATGATGTTTACAGTGGTGGTGATGGTGTTTACAGTGGTGGTGATGATGTTTACAGTGGTGGTGGTGGTGTTTACAGTGGTGGTGATGGTGTTTACAGTGGTGGTGATGTTTACAGTGGTAGTTTCTTGTTTACTGTGGTGGTGATGTTTACAGTGGTGGTGGTGATAGTGTTTACAGTGGTGGTGATGGTGTTTACAGTGGTGGTGGTGTTTACAGTGGTGGTGGTGTTTACAGTGGTGGTGGTGATGTTTACAGTGGTGGTGGTGATAGTGATTACAGTGGTGGTGATGGTGTTTACTGTGGTGGTGATGTTTACAGTGGTGGTGGTGATGGTGTTTACAGTGGTGGTGATGATGTTTACAGTGGTGGTGGTGGTGTTTACAGTGGTGGTGATGGTGTTTACAGTGGTGGTGATGTTTATAGTGGTGGTGATGATGTTTACAGTGGTGGTGATGGTGTTTACAGTGGTGGTGATGATGTTTACAGTGGTGGTGGTGGTGTTTACAGTGGTGGTGATGGTGTTTACAGTGGTGGTGATGTTTAGAGTGGTAGTTTCTTGTTTACTGTGGTGGTGATGGTGTTTACAGTGGTGGTGATGGTGTTTACAGTGGTGGTGATGTTTACAGTGGTGGTGGTGATGTTTACAGTGGTGGTGGTGATAGTGTTTACAGTGCTGGTGATGGTGTTTACTGTGGTGGTGATGGTGTTTACAGTGGTGGTGATGGTGTTTACAGTGATGGTGATGGTGTTTACAGTGGTAGTGTTGATGTTTACTGTGGTGGTGAAGGTAACCAGGGGTCTCCATGTCCACAACACGAATATACACATTGTATTTACTATCAAACCCACTAGTGAAGCTACACGTGTCTTCTGAGTTTATATAGATGATGATGATGATGATGATGGTAAAATGTTGAAATTCGAAGATAATAAATCTTCAGTAACACTTCCTATGAGTCCTGCATTCATAATGACTTATACATGTATTAATAAGGTGGTGTATGGCATATATATCTTATAATAACATGCACTAATATACTATATAATTACTCACAAATACTTATAATTACATACACTTTATATAACTAGAGTTATCGGAAGCATGAATGTTGAATTACATTAGCTGTGGCTTTAAACAGATTCACACCGTATGTCCAATTTTTATCAGTTCATTTCACTTCATGGTAAATACTGAAGTACAATTTTTAAACAGAAAAAAATGAACTAATTTCTCTAAGAGTCTGTCATAATCTGTCATAAAGCTCTACAAGGTGTTATAATGCATTACAACATTAGTGTGTAGAATGTTCTAACAGGCAGATACTATATGAAATTCCAAACTCTTCCTTTATGAAGTGTTATGTATGTCATTATAATCACTTAAGAGACATAATACAAGTTATGTCAGGTATTATAAGGTGTTATGTACGGTGTAGAATGTCTCATGGATGCATTTGTAATGCAGTATGAATACAGGATTCATAAAAAGTGTTACTGAATCTTCTACTGGACATCACAATGTCCTGCACGTGTCTCTCCACCATAAATCTCAGCTCATGAGCCCGCGGTTGTCCTGGTAGGCAGAGTTTGGGGTCGAGAAGGAGATGCAGTGCCTCCACCTGCTGACCAGAGCTTAAATTTTCCTCTTTCAGGTAAACACTGAGTGACTGAGCGCTGACACTGCAGTTAGTGATGTGGGTTTTTAGAATGTAGTTATTTACAAGGTTTACTGTGTGGAACGTTATTAGCATTATTGCTGTCAGTTATTTACTCTTATTAATGTTATTAAAAACACTTTTCATGCATTTATCTGCAAACCAGACATTTCCAGGCCGTCCTACCAGATGTGAGTGTGAACATACAGATCAGACGAAGCTGTCTGTGAAATCTGAGTGTGCACAATCAGACCGGACAGTACTTTTATAGTCAAGAGCCACAAGAGTCTCATCTGGTCTGAGATCTGAACAGCGTCCGTCTCACCATCTCAACACGTGTGTTATTGTTTATGACCAGATTAAAGACAAACCCTTCAGTAACACTTCCTATAAGTCCTGAGTTTATAATGCTTCATAAAGGCAAACGTAAGGCGTTAGATGGCATATATAATACTTTATAATGCCTGTGTTAGTAGTGCTTATAAGTGGTTATAGTAACATGCGTAACACTTTATTAAACAAGTGTGTGTAATCTTATGAAGTCAAGTTACATAACTTAATTATAATATCTGTTAATAAGGACACTGTGAGTGATGTGATGCACTATAACGCTCTATAACAAGCTTCCGTATATATCACCTGCATCACAGCAGATCCAGGTCAACACATCATCGCTGTATATCTATATATATATATTTTGTTGATTTTTATTTTTCCACACTGTTGGAACACGACAGCTGATCTTTATATTGTGTGATAATTCTGTGATGAATGGACCAATAGAAATTCTAGCTTGGAAAAAAATCTGGTTCCATTGACTTACACTGCAGTTTAGAAGATTTTGGTCGTCTCCATTTTTACATTTTTGGACAGTGACGATTTGATATTTGGTGGACCTGCTTCTGATTGATTTATTTATTTATTTTTAAATCCTGTTTTATAAACAGATACTATAACATGTTATAGAACATCACTATGTGAAGTACAGTGTTCTGTACTATTCAAAAGCTATTATGCCGCCTTATGTCTGGCATTATCACACATTATGTACAAAAACACCCTTTTCAAAGTTCTTGAACACTTCCCCTCCAATACAGTCTTAAGTACAGATGGAAAGCTCGATCGGCTATGTATCGGTATCGGCCGTCATCAGTAAACAAGAGACCGCGCACCCGGACTGTTTATTGTTTATTATTGCAACCTGAGGACTGTCCTCCCCAAGTACCATCAGCACGTGAGCTTCCCGACACGGGAGAACAACTTACTCGACCAAGTCTACAGTAACGTGAGGGGGGCCTACAGAGCTGTGCCTCGGCCACACTTCGGACAGTCCGATCACATCTCCGTATTCCTCTACCCAGCATACAGACAACTCCTCAAGCGGTCACTTCCAGTGAGTAAAACTGTTAAAGTGTGGAATGAAGAAACTGATTCAGTGCTTCAGGACTGCTCTGACAGTACAAACTGGGATGTGTTTAGAACTGCTGCTGTGAGAGAGGATGGTTCTGTTGATCTAGAGGACTGTGCTTCTGGGGTAACTGGTTACATCAGCAGCTGCATTGAAACCATTGTCCCTTCAAAGCGCTGCATAAAGTACCCCAAACAAAAACCATGGATAAAGTTTGGTGAAGTTCGGTCCATGCTACGTGCTCGCCAGACTGCATTTCTCTCTGGCAACGCTGATGACTACAAAAGGTCTAGATACGACCTGCGTAGATCTATCAGAGAAGCTAAGAGACAGTACAGGCTGAAGCTGGAGGGCTACTACACCACAGCAGACTCCCGGCGCATGTGGCAAGGACTGCACCGTATCACCAACCATCAACAAACAAGCACGGCACTCACAACCAGCCATTCTGCATTGCCTGATGAGCTGAATGAGTTCTATGCTCGCTTCGATGTCCTCAACCTTGACCAACTGAAGGACATTGCGGCCAAGGAGAGCACACAGAACCCATCACTCATTGTAACAACAGTGGATGTGCTCAGGAACCTGATGAGAATCAACCCACGCAGAGCAGCAGGCCCAGACAACATCCCCGGGCGTGCGCTCAGGGTTTGCTCATCAGAACTGGCTGATGTGTTTGTAGACATATTCAATCTGTCACTCACATAAGCTTTTGTGCCATCCTGTTTCAAGACCACCACCATCGTGCCCCCACTTGCCAGAACAGTTTTCCTTTGCGTTGCGTTGCGTCTGGCAGCTTGTTGCCGTGTGTGACACAGACTCATCCAGAGCGTTTTTAAAATCTATAAAATCAGTGTGTCTCATTAGGAGCCAAGACAAAGACATTCAACTCTACTAATCAGATACAGCACTCTAGAGACACCACACAGCTGAATACAGTGAGTATCAGTAACAGCAGAGCTAGCACACACAGCTAACACAAAACTAATAACCCAGAAACCAGTACAGACCAGATCTGACCGGTACCAACAGAACAGCAGCTACAATTCAATATTCTACATTTAATGATCACAGATTTAGTTTAAAATAACAGAGTTTGAGTTTAATGACTGCAGTTTTTACTGTATTTAATTTGTTTTTTTGTTTTAAATTAAGGTCTAAATGTAATGATTGCAGTATTGGAGATATCTGTTTGATTTACTTGGTTTAATTACTGATAATTCAGTTAAAAATATGATGCTGGTTCACATGGTAATAAAACAGTTTAGATCATGTTTCATGACTTGCTTGCACTAATCACTACATGTAGCAGTGCCGTGGCATATAGCCCCGCCCTCGATCAGTATCGGCTATCGGCTGATTGCGCTGAAAGGTGATCGACGATCGGAATTGGGCTCCAAAACGCTGATCAGTCCATCTCTAGTCTTAAGCTTCAACACATTTCTTAAACAATTGCATCACAAAACGTTATAGTTGTGCTTATAAGTGGTTATAGAAACATGCATAACACTTTATTAAACAAGTGTGTGTAATCTTATGAAGTCATGTTTCATAACTTATTGTAATATCTGTTTATAAGAACACTGTGAGTGAGTGAAGTGTTACCCAGTGTTCTTATAAACAGATATTATATATATATTATAATGCATTATGGAACCTGACTGCATGAAGTCATTAGGTCATGCTTTATACAGTGTTGTATGTGTAATTATAATGATTTAGAGGAAATTATATACCCTTATGACTGGCATTATGATGCTTTATGTATGTCATATAACACCGTGTTCATAGCAAGTGTTCTGAAGGAGGCTGGAAAAGAAATAAGCAGCTTTTCTGTTTTAAATCAGTTTATTTGAAAGAGAATTGTATTTAAATCCTCATCATAACATAAAAGCACATCGTTTAACCACGTATAGCTCATAGACTGAGGACGCCACAGACTGAGGACGCCACAGACTGAGGACTGCCGCTAAACCTGCCGCTGTGGAGTTTTAATAATCCCACAGTTCTATTTTAGCGATAGCTTTTGCTCTCGGAGACATGGTTCCTTTAAATTCGACACCGTGCTTCTCAAATCTCACTTCGTTCCCGGTACAGTCGTCTCTGGTGAAGGAGCCGCTGTCGTAGTACATCAGGTTGAACAGAGCCTCGTCACAGGACTGGTCAGCGGGGAAGATGCCCAGAGCGAACCAGTTCTGGTACTCGGTGTAGTAGTGAGGGACCGAGAACATGATGGCTAAGCAGCAGACGGCGGGACAGTCCTCGTCGTCGGCCAGGTCATAGGTCAGGACGCCGGCGCACCCCCACAGTTTCTGAGGGTTCTTGGTGAAGGAGCAGACCTCCGTGGTGTTTTTTCTGATGGTGGGCTGAGGAGGGTCGTGGCTATATCCACCGGTGGTGCACACTCTGGCCAAACCGAGAAAACACAGCTCGTTACAGCTCGCTCGTTATCCTCAGGGTGTAAAGAATCATTTTACTGCTGATCTCTCTTTAACCTTAATAACAAGTTCAAAGTTGTGTTATGTTTTGTGTTATGTATTGTGTGTTATGTATTATGTTTTGTGTATTGTGTTATGTATTGTGTATTGTGTGTTATGTATTGTGTATTGTGTTATGTATTGTGTATTGTGTTATGTATTGTGTTATGTGTTATGTATTGTGTGTTATGTGTTATGTATTGTGTGTTATGTGTTATGTATTGTGTTATGTATTGTGTATTGTGTGTTATGTATTGTGTATTGTGTTATGTATTGTGTATTGTGTTATGTATTGTGTTATGTGTTATGTATTGTGTGTTATGTGTTATGTATTGTGTGTTATGTGTTATGTATTGTGTATTGTGTTATGTATTGTGTATTGTGTTATGTATTGTGTGTTATGTGTTATGTATTGTGTATTGTGTTATGTATTGTGTATTGTGTTATGTATTGTGTATTGTGTTATGTATTGTGTTATGTGTTATGTATTGTGTATTGTGTGTTATGTATTGTGTATTGTGTTATGTATTGTGTGTTATGTGTTATGTATTGTGTATTGTGTTATGTATTGTGTATTATGTGTTGTTATGCATGTGTTATGTATTGTGTGTTGTGTGTTATGTATGTGTTATGAATAAAAAAAGCCAGTAGAAGTAGAAGTCAGTACACCTGGAAGGTGTGTGGTGTGAAAGTGATGGCAGGTGAGTGTACACACCGCGGGTTCCTCAGGATGAACTTCTCACTGTAGTTGCATATGTTTATAGTGACGTTCCTGTCGGTGTTGATGCTGCGAGAGATTTGCTCGATGCTGGTGCCGGCCAGCGAGGCTCCGGCTATGACTGCAGATACTATAGCGGTGGCCATCTCAGCAAAGTGACTCCACTAGTTTCTTCCACTGAAACAAGACAGACGTACGTATCTACATTAACTCTTATATCTACATTAACCCCTATATCTACATTAACCCATACATCTACATTAACTCATATCTACATTAACCCATACATCTACATTAACTCATATCTACATTAACCCCTATATCTACATTAACCCATACATCTACATTAACTCATATATCTACATTAACCCATACATCTACATTAACTCATATCTACATTAACTCTTAAATCTACATTAACTCTTATATCTACATTAACCCCTATATCTACATTAACCCATACATCTACATTAACTCATATATCTACATTAACCCATACATCTACATTAACTCTTATATCTACATTAACTCTTATATCTACATTAACCCATACATCTACATGAACTCATATATCTACATTAACCCATACATCTACATTAACTCATATATCTACATTAACCCATACATCTACATTAACTCATATCTACATTAACTCTTATATCTACATTCACCCCTATATCTACATTAACCCATACATCTACATTAACTCATATATCTACATTAACTCTTATATCTACATTAACCCATACATCTACATTAACTCATATATCTACATTAACTCTTAAATCTACATTAACTCTTATATCTACATTAACCCCTATATCTACATTAACCCATACATCTACATTAACTCATATATCTACATTAACCCATACATCTACATTAACTCTTATATCTACATTAACTCTTATATCTACATTAACCCATACATCTACATTAACTCATATATCTACATTAACTCTTATATCTACATTAACTCTTATATCTACATTAACCCCTATATCTACATTAACCCATACATCTACATTAACTCATATATCTACATTAACCCATACATCTACATTAACTCATATATCTACATTAACCCATACATCTACATTAACTCTTATATCTACATTAACTCTTATATCTACATTAACCCCTATATCTACATTAACCCATACATCTACATTAACTCATATATCTACATTAACCCATACATCTACATTAACTCTTATATCTACATTAACTCATACATCTACATTAACTCATATATCTACATTAACTCTTATATCTACATTAACCCATACATCTACATTAACCCCTATATCTACATTAACTCTTATATCTGTATTAACTCATATATCTACATTAACTCTTATATCTACATTAACTCATACAGCTGTATTAACTCATATCTACATTAACTCTTATATCTGTATTAACTCATATATCTACATTAACTCATACATCTGTATTAACTCATATCGACATTAACCCATACATCTACATTAACTCATACATCTACATTAACTCATATATCTGTATTAACTCATATCTACATTAACCCATATATCTACATTAACCCATATATCTACATTAACTCTTTTATCTGTATTAACTCATATATCTATTAACTCATATCTACATTAACTCTTATATCTGTATTAACTCTTATATCTACATTAACTCATACATCTGTATTAACTCATATCGACATTAACCCATACATCTACATTAACTCATACATCTACATTAACTCATACATCTGTATTAACTCATATCTACATTAACCCATATATCTACATTAACCCATATATCTACATTAACTCATACATCTACATTAACTCATACATCTGTATTAACTCATATCTACATTAACCCATATATCTACATTAACCCATATATCTACATTAACTCATACATCTGTATTAACTCATATATCTGTATTAACTCATATATCTACATTAACTCTTATATCTGTATTAACTCATATATCTACACGAACTCATAACTACATTAACTCCTATATCTGTATTAACTCATATATCTGTATTAACTCATATCTACATTAACTCATACATCTGTATTAACTCATATATCTGTATTAACTCATATATCTACATTAACTCTTATATCTGTATTAACTCATATATCTGCATTAACTCATACATCTGCATTAACTCATATCTACATTAACCCATATATCTACATTAACTCATACATCTGTATTAACTCATATCTACATTAACCCCTATATCTACATTAACCCATATATGTACATTAACTCTTATATCTGTATTAACTCATATCTGTA
This sequence comes from Megaleporinus macrocephalus, assembly GCA_021613375.1. Classification (NCBI taxonomy): domain Eukaryota; kingdom Metazoa; phylum Chordata; class Actinopteri; order Characiformes; family Anostomidae; genus Megaleporinus; species Megaleporinus macrocephalus. Next base: position 37,239,314 of record CM038718.1, read on the forward strand.
TTAACTCATATCTACATTAACTCATATCTGTATTAACTCATACATCTGTATTAACTCATATCTACATTAACCCCTATATCTACATTAACTCTTATATCTGTATTAACTCATATATCTACATTAACTCATATATCTACATTAACTCTTATATCTACATTAACTCATACATCTGTATTAACTCATATCTACATTAACTCTTATATCTGTATTAACTCATATATCTACATTAACTCATATGTCTACATTAACTCTTATATCTTCATTAACTCATATCTACATTAACTCATACATCTGTATTAACTCATATATCTACATGAACTCATATCTACATTAACCCCTATATCTACATTAACTCATATATCTACATTAACTTATATCTACATTAACTCTTATATCTACATTAACTCTTATATCTGTATTAACTCTTATATCTACATTAACTCATATATCTACATTAACTTATATCTACATTAACTCATATCTGTACTAACTCATATATCTACATTAACTCATATATCTACATTAACTCATATATCTGCATTAACTTATATCTACATTAACTCATATCTGTATTAACTCATATATCTACATTAACTCATATATCTGCATTAACTTATATCTACATTAACTCATACATCTACATTAACTCATATATCTACATTAACTTATATCTACATTAACTCATATCTGTATTAACTCATATATCTACATTAACTCATATATCTACATTAACTCATATATCTACATTAACTCATATCTACATTAACTCTTATATCTACATTAACTCATATCTACATTAACTCATATATCTACATTAACTCATATATCTACATTAACTCATATCTACATTAACTCTTATATCTACATTAACTCATATCTACATTAACTCATATATCTACATTAACTCATATCTACATTAACTCATATCTGTATTAACTCATATATCTACATTAACTCATATATCTACATTAACTTATATCTACATTAACTCATATCTACATTAACTCTTATATCTACATTAAATCATACATCTGTATTAACTCAGTGTTAAACGAACGTACAGGTCTCACCTCACAGCAGTGATGATCAGCTGGGGATTAATCTCAGTCTTACTGGTGCAGGGTTTAAAAAGCAGATGGGTGTGGGTTTTAGGCCCCTCCCCATTGGGGCGGTCCTGGACAGCCTCTATAGCTCACTTACAGCAATAACAGTGCTGTAGTCTGTCTGTTTCTCTGTCCACACTGTTACCCACACTGTTAACTCATATATCTGTATTAACTTATATCTACATTAACTCATATCTGTATTAACTCATATATCTACATTAACTCATATATCTGCATTAACTTATATCTACATTAACTCATACATCTACATTAACTCATATATCTACATTAACTTATATCTACATTAACTCATATCTGTATTAACTCATATATCTACATTAACTCATATATCTACATTAACTCATATATCTACATTAACTCATATCTACATTAACTCTTATATCTACATTAACTCATATCTACATTAACTCATATATCTACATTAACTCATATATCTACATTAACTCATATCTACATTAACTCTTATATCTACATTAACTCATATCTACATTAACTCATATATCTACATTAACTCATATCTACATTAACTCATATCTGTATTAACTCATATATCTACATTAACTCATATATCTACATTAACTTATATCTACATTAACTCATATCTACATTAACTCTTATATCTACATTAAATCATACATCTGTATTAACTCAGTGTTAAATGAACGTACAGGTCTCACCTCACAGCAGTGATGATCAGCTGGGGATTAATCTCAGTCTTACTGGTGCAGGGTTTAAAAAGCAGATGGGTGTGGGTTTTAGGCCCCTCCCCATTGGGGCGGTCCTGGACAGCCTCTATAGCTCACTTACAGCAATAACAGTGCTGTAGTCTGTCTGTTTCTCTGTCCACACTGTTACCCTGTTCTTCAGTGGTCAGGACCCCTCCCAGGACCCCCACAGAGCATGTATTATTTGGGTGGTGGATCGTTCTCAGCACTGCAGTCATGTGGTGGGGGGTCTGATCTACTCACACCAGTAGCACACACACTCACACACCACCGTACAGTGTCAGCTGAGGGGTTTTGGTCTAACCAGCAGTTAAATGTGCCAGAACGTTAACCCGGTTCAGTCGAATCGTCCATGTAAACAACACTACCGGACAGAGAGCGAGGCGGAGAAGTAGAATTAACATCACACACAGGAACGAGCTTCCAAAATATGTGACCGTGTATGTCTATTTTGGTTGATTTTTATATATTTTTTTTACATCATTTGAACGCAGCAGCTGCTGTTTACACTAAACTTAAGATAAACGGACCAATAGAAATGCTCCAAAACAGCTTTGAAAACTTCTGGTTCCATTGACTTACATTATAAGTAGAGTATGTTTTTGTCCTGGAGATTTTCTTTGGACAGCTACGATACATGATTTAAAATTCTGCTTTATATGCTGATCAGTGTTTGCTTTGAGTTTGGAACTGAAAGTGCGAGTCACATGCACAATAAATAAATTAATTAAATAATAAATAAATAAAAAGTTATTGCACACATAAAATAAATACAGTAACTACAAACAATAATAATAGCTTATTAAATGTAAAGGATGTTCAATTAGGCAGTGAAGAGGAAAGTAAGTTATGTTTTTAGTTTATATTAATATTTAATTATATTAAATATTAATAAAAAATAAACTTTAAAGACAAACCTTTAGCAGTGTGTGGGTGGAGCTTGTGTGTGTGGGTGGAGCCTGGTGGGTCACTATGTTTGGAGAGTTCACTGGGATCCTCAGACAGCAGCACTGAGCTGTTTTGGTAAGTACGCACAACGAGTATGTGTTAGCTTTGATCTTTTTCCTTTTGATCTTTATTTTTGTTTTAATCCTACATGGTTTTCAGGTGATCATCTCCCGAAACACAGAGCAGCAGGACAGAGAATGTAATCATGCCTGAAATATTTTTTTATAATCAACATGTTAATATGTGTGTATGCTATACTGTGATTATATATTGTGTTTATTTATATTTATTAATCTTCTTCTGCGTTTTCTGCTCCGTTTGATTGCAGCCGAGCAGAGATGGCAGTTGCGTCGGCCATCATCGCGGGAGTGTCTCTGTTGGGAACCACTATTGAACAGATATCCAGGAACGTGGACACGGACAGAAACGTGGCTCTTCAGATCAGCAACTTCAGCACCAAATATGTGCTAAGGAACCCCAGGTGAGTGAGGGTGAGGTACCTGTCCTGGAGGGTGAACAGCAGTGTGTGAAGGTAGTGTTCATATAGACTGTATCTGCTGAGCTGCTGCTCTTCAGGGATGTTTAATCACTGAGAACCGTTTCCTGTAGAGACTCTTTCCTGATTGGTTGTTGTTTGTTATGTTTTGTGAGTGTGTTCAGTGTGTGAACATTGTTATTATCCATATGTAGGATGTGTGTGTTTAGTATGTGTGTGTTTATTATCCATATGTAGGATGTGTGTGTTTAGTATGTGTGTGTTTATTATCCATATGTAGGATGTGTGTGTTTAGTATGTGTGTGTTTATTATCCATATGTAGGATGTGTGTGTTTAGTATGTGTGTGTTTAGTATGTGTGTGTTAGCTGTGTGTGTTTAGTATGTGTGTGTTTATTATCCATATGTAGAATGTGTGTGTTTAGTATGTGTGTGTTTAGTATGTGTGTGTTAGCTGTGTGTGTTTAGTATGTGTGTGTTTAGTATGTGTGTGTTAGCTGTGTGTGTTTAGTATGTGTGTGTTAACTGTGTGTGTTTAGTATGTGTGCGTTTAGTATGTGTGTGTTAGCTGTGTGTGTTAGCTGTGTGTGTTTAGTATGTGTGTGTTAGCTGTGTGTGTTTAGTATGTGTGTGTTTAGTATGTGTGTGTTAGCTGTGTGTGTTTAGTATGTGTGTGTTTAGTATGTGTGCGTTTAGTATGTGTGTGTTAGCTGTGTGTGTTTAGTATGTGTGTGTTAGCTGTGTGTGTTTAGTATGTGTGTGTTAGCTGTGTGTGTTTAGTATGTGTGTGTTTAGTATGTGTGTGTTAGCTGTGTGTGTTAGCTGTGTGTGTTTAGTATGTGTGTGTTAGCTGTGTGTGTTTAGTATGTGTGTGTTAGCTGTGTGTGTTAGCTGTGTGTGTTTAGTATGTGTGTGTTAGCTGTGTGTGTTTAGTATGTGTGTGTTAGCTGTGTGTGTTTAGTATGTGTGTGTTAGCTGTGTGTGTTTAGTATGTGTATGTTAGCTGTGTGTGTTTAGTATGTGTGTGTTAGCTGTGTGTGTTTAGTATGTGTGTGTTAGCTGTGTGTGTTTAGTATGTGTGTGTTAGCTGTGTGTGTTGTCTGTGTTGTTGTTGTTGTTGTTGTTGTTGTTGAATAAAGAACGTAATAAACACTCTGTGTGTAATTCAGGGTCTTCACCACCTCCGGCTACAGCAATAGCCCCCCACAGCCTACGGTGAGGAAAGGAACCATGGAGTCTTGCTCCTTCACCAAAAACCCTCATAAGAACTACGGCTGTGTGGGAGTTCTGACGTATGACGTGTGTGTGGACAACAGGAGCGCCGCTGTGTGCTGCATAGCCGCCATGTTCTCGGTTCCGTTCTCCTACGCTCAGTATGAAAACTGGTTTGCTCTGGGAATCTTTGAAGCCGGGCGGTCCTGTGACGAGTCCCTGTTTAACCTGATGTATTACAACAACGGCCCCTTCATCAGAGATAACTGTTCGGGCAGCGAGCAAAAATACTCCGGAAACAACTTCGTCCTGAAGGGAACCATGTCCCCCAGAGCCAAAGCCATCCTGAAAATGGAATTGTGGGATAACGAGCCACATACTCATTAAAACTAAAACCAGCATCGTTACGCCTAAACATGTGTATGCAGAGTAAGAGCTGATCCTGGGTCTGTGCAGTGTACTGAGAAGTACTAAACTGCTGTTTATAATGACCTTACACAGAAACATAGCTGTGGTACAAATCTATGTGCTATGATGATTTAATGAGCTTTGCTATAAGTCACACATTAAAAGTTTGTTGACTATTGAATTGACTGTTATGTTTTATTTTATGTGTCAGTGTTCACTCCTATAACTTGTTAAAGTCTCTAATCAGCCGATACAAGATTAAAGCAAGAGCTTACAAACGTGTACAAATCACTTAAAGACACATTTAAGAGTTATTTGCTAGTGAATAAGCAGGGCAACAACTAAAGTAGAACCTATTAATTCTTCATTACACAGTACATACAGTAACATAGAGACGCTCAGCAGTACATACAGTAACATAGAGGCACTCAGCAGTACATACAGTAACATAGAGATACTCAGCAGTACATACAGTAACATAGAGACACTCAGCAGTACATACAGTAACATAGACACTCAGCAGTACATACAGTAACATAGAGACACTCAGCAGTACATACAGTAACATAGAGATACTCAGCAGTACATACAGTAACATAGACACTCAGCAGTACTTACAGTAACATAGACACTCAGCAGTACATACAGTAACATAGAGATACTCAGCAGTACATACAGTAACATAGAGATACTCAGCAGTACATACAGTAACATAGAGACACTCAGCAGTGCATACAGTAACATAGAGATACTCAGCAGTACATACAGTAACATAGAGATACTCAGCAGTACATACAGTAACATAGAGACACTCAGCAGTACATACAGTAACATATAGACACTCAGCAGTACATACAGTAACATAGAGACACTCAGTACATACAGTAACATAGATACTCAGCAGTACATACTGTAACAGAGATACTCAGCAGTACATACAGTAACATATAGACACTCAGCAGTACATACAGTAACATAGAGACACTCAGCAGTACATACAGTAACATAGAGATACTCAGCAGTACATACAGTAACATAGAGACACTCAGCAGTACATACAGTAACATAGAGATACTCAGCAGTACATACAGTAACATAGACACTCAGCAGTACATACAGTAACATAGAGATACTCAGCAGTACATACAGTAACATAGAGACACTCAGCAGTACATACAGTAACATAGACACTCAGCAGTACATACAGTAACATAGAGACACTCAGCAGTACATACATTAACATAGAGACACTCAGCAGTACATACAGTAACATAGACACTCAGCAGTACATACAGTAACATAGAGACACTCAGCAGTACATACAGTAACATAGAGACACTCAGCAGTAAATACAGTAATATAGATACTCAGCAGTACATACAGTAACATAGAGACACTCAGCAGTACATACAGTAACATAGAGATACTCAGCAGTACATACAGTAACATAGAGACACTCAACAGTACATACAGTAACATAGAGACACTCAGCAGTACATACAGTAACATAGACACTCAGCAGTACATACAGTAACATAGAGACACTCAGCAGTAAATACAGTAATATAGATACTCAGCAGTACATACAGTAACATAGAGACACTCAGCAGTACATACAGTAACATAGAGATACTCAGCAGTACATACAGTAACATAGACACTCAGCAGTACATACAGTAACATAGACACTCAGCAGTACATACAGTAACATAGAGACACTCAGCAGTAAATACAGTAACATAGACACTCAGCAGTACATACAGTAACATAGAGATACTCAGCAGTACATACAGTAACATAGAGACACTCAACAGTACATACAGTAACATAGAGACACTCAGCAGTACATACAGTAACATAGAGACACTCAGTACATACAGTAACATAGACACTCAGCAGTACATACAGTAACATAGATACTCAGCAGTACATACAGTAACATAGACACTCAGTAGTACTTACAGTAACATAGACACTCAGCAGTACATACAGTAACATAGAGATACTCAGCAGTACATACAGTAACATAGAGACACTCAGCAGTATATACAGTAACATAGATACTCAGCAGTACATACAGTAACATAGATACTCAGCAGTACATACAGTAACATAGAGACACTCAACAGTACATACAGTAACATAGAGATACTCAGTACATACAGTAACATAGAGATACTCAGCAGTACATACAGTAACATAGACACTCAGCAGTACATACAGTAACATAGATACACAGCAGTACATACAGTAACATAGAGACACTCAGCAGTACATACAGTAACATAGAGATACTCAGCAGTACATACAGTAACATAGACACTCAGCAGTACATACAGTAACATAGAGACACTCAGCAGTACATACAGTAACATAGATACTCAGCAGTACATACAGTAACATAGAGATACTCAGCAGTACATACAGTAACATAGAGACACTCAGCAGTACATACAGTAACATAGACACTCAGCAGTACATACAGTAACATAGATACTCAGCAGTACATACAGTAACATAGACACTCAGCAGTATATCAGTAATGTAGAGAACTTAAGTGAAGCGAATATGTTAAACCATTTAAAGAACTATTATTTAACTTTACCACTGGCTAATTTGTTTTTTGTTTTTAAATGAGCTTAATGAGTTTTATCTTTTTCACCACTGGTGTTTGGGTTTGAGGTCTCTTCATTCGGGCTGGTCAAGCAAATAATACCACTAGAACCCACAACACTGGTCCATATACCTGCTGAAAAGAGGTTTACATGTCCTACCTACTCAAATGTATGGACGTTCCTGAGCCCTATAAACCAGTGAATGGATCTTGTAATGCTCTGGCTTGCACCGATATTGTGGAGAACTGTGTTTTGGGAAAGGCCGTCACTGATCCAGCGTTATGGTGTCCCTGTGTACAAAGCGGGTTCGGTTCACTAAATCTGATGTGAAAGAACATGATTCACCTTCAAAGAGCGCCAACCTGAGCCTCATTCCAATGGAATGCTGAATGGGAGCCACGTTCCACGCTGACCGGTGCTTTTCTGTCTACATCAGCAGAGAGGCCAAAGCCCACTTGTTCAGCTTAGCAAGCAAACACACAGATAGTTAGTTCTGCTGTGGGTGACTGGGAACAGTGTAGTGGGTAACTGGGAACAGTTAATAGTGGGTGACTGGGAACAATGTAGTGGGTGACTGAGAACAGTATAGTGGGTGACTGGGAACAGTTAATAGTGGGTGACTGGGAACAGTTAATAGAGGGTGACTGAGAACAGTATAATGGGTGACTGGGAACAGTTAATAGTGGGTGACTGGGAACAGTATAATGGGTGACTGGGAACAGTGTAGTGGGTGACTGGGAACAGTGTAGTGGGTGACTGAGAACAGTATAGTGGGTGACTGGGAACAGTGTAGTGGGTGACTGGGAACAGTTAATAGTGGGTGACTGGGAACAGTTAATAGTGGGTGACTGGGAACAGTATATAGTGGGTAACTGGGAACAGTTAATAGTGGGTGACTGGGAACAATGTAGTGGGTGACTGAGAACAGTATAGTGGGTGACTGGGAACAGTTAATAGTGGGTGACTGGGAACAGTATATAGTGGGTGACTGGGAACAGTGTAGTGGGTGACTAAGAACAGTATAGTGGGTGACTGGGAACAGTTAATAGTGGGTGACTGGGAACAGTGTAGTGGGTGACTGGGAACAGTTAATAGTGGGTGACTGGGAACAGTATATAGTGGGTGACTGGGAACAGTATATAGTGGGTAACTGGGAACAGTTAATAGTGGGTGACTGGGAACAATGTAGTGGGTGACTGAGAACAGTATATTGGGTGACTGGGAACAGTTAATAGTGGGTGACTGAGAACAGTATAGTGGGTGACTGGGAACAGTTAATAGTGGGTGACTGGGAACAGTGTAGTGGGTGACTGAGAACAGTATAGTGGGTGACTGGGAACAGTATAGTGGGTGACTGGGAACAGTTAATAGTGGGTGACTGGGAACAGTATATAGTGGGTAACTGGGAACAGTTAATAGTGGGTGACTGGGAACAATGTAGTGGGTGACTGAGAACAGTATAGTGGGTGACTGGGAACAGTTAATAGTGGGTGACTGGGAACAGTTAATAGTGGGTGACTGGGAACAGTATATAGTGGGTGACTGGGAACAGTATATAGTGGGTGACTGAGAACAGTATAGTGGGTGACTGGGAACAGTTAATAGTGGGTGACTGGGAACAGTATATAGTGGGTGACTGGGAACAGTGTAGTGGGTGAGTAAGAACAGTATAGTGGGTGACTGGGAACAGTTAATAGTGGGTGACGGAACAGTTAATAGTGGGTGACTGGGAAAAGTTAATAGTGGGTGACTGGGAACAGTATATAGTGGGTGACTGGGAACAGCATATAGTGGGTGACTGGGAACAGTTAATAGTGGGTGACTTGGAACAGTTAATAGTGGGTGACTGAGAACAGTATATAGTGGGTGACTGGGAACAGTTAATAGTGGGTGACTGGGAACAGTATATAGTGGGTGACTGGGAACAGTTAATAGTGGGTGACTGGGAACAGTATATAGTGGGTGACTGGGAACAGTATATAGTGGGTGACTGGGAACAGTATATAGTGGGTGACTGGGAACAGTTAATAGTGGGTGACTGGGAACAGTATATAGTGGGTGACTGGGAACAGTATATAGTGGGTGACTGGGAACAGTATATAGTGGGTGACTGGGAACAGTTAATAGTGGGTGACTGGGAACAGTATATAGTGGGTGACTGGGAACAGTATATAGTGGGTGACTGGGAACAGTATATAGTGGGTGACTGGGAACAGTTAATAATGGGTGACTGGGAACAGTATATAGTGGGTGACTGGGAACAGTATATAGTGGGTGACTGGGAACAGTATATAGTGGGTGACTGGGAACAGTATATAGTGGGTGACTGGGAACAGTGTAGTGGTAATAAGACTCCGGCAGGCCTGACCTTTACCGCCTCACTGAAAAGTCAGAGGATAAAAATACATCAGGGCTCCCTGAGACTTCAGCAGCCCTCCACTCCACCATCAACACACATGAGTGAGAGTGCGAGAGCAGCTGTACCACACCTGTTATTTACAGTCGTGTAAATAATAATCATAAATATTAATTACAAGTGTGAATGTTAGTGTAATAGGAAAGTGTTTAGAATGCTCAGAAGAGTGAATCAGTGTATAAGACCTGCTCAGGTAACCTGTGTGGTGTGCTGTGCACTGTGTGCTGACTCTGTTGTGTGTTCTGGAAATGATGGAGAGAGTTGCTGAAATGAGTGTTGGGAAAAGTCCTTCCTGTTCTGTAAGCTAGCGATAAAGATGTCACATAAAGGTCCTTCCTGTTTTGCAAGGTTGTGTTGAAAGGGAAAAAGAGGAAGAGAGAGAAAGTCGAGAAGAGGACATATTTTATCTGCTGACCCTGAGGATGACCTCTGATGGGGTGAAGAGCCTTAGGCCGAGAAGGAACCCTAGAAACTGAAGACTGTCAGTGACTGTTTGTAAGTATAAAAGATTTGTAAGAGCTGAAAATAAACATAACAAAGGCGTAAATAAACGTGAGGACGGGAGACTGTCTCTTCTTGCGTCCCTGGAACTCAACTGTGTGAGCGATGATCTACCTGAAGGACAGGCGAGTTGAAATTCCTATCGCTAATGAGTATTAAGTAGTATTAATTTCTACGACAATGTGGGGGCTCGTCCGGGATAGCTCACGCATCCAGGTATTCCCTTGGCACTGCATGACAAGGAGGCCGCCTAGGCCAGGGACCTGGGGTGTGGCAGATATCAGAACAACTAGCGGAACCTTAGGTGGGTCACTCCACTTAAGGTAATACCTGAGATGATGATAATAATACCTGAGATGATGAGCTGCTGAGGCAGGTTTGGAACTGTCAGAGCAGGTATTGCAGGGATATTGACATAATACCCAAGCAGAGGAACTCTAGCTTTGGAACCGCTAGCGAGGTGTTATTGGGATAGTTATGGGGTGCTGTAAGAGCAAGCCCAAAAGGCAACTCACGGCTGATAAGCCAGACTTGAATTTGAAAATAAAGAGAAAAGTAGAGTACGAAAGAAACAAAGGATGTTGTGCATGTTGTAAGAACATACAGCCGAACGTAGAAGTAAACTGGTTCACCTGGTGGGACGAGGCAACCAGGAGAGAGAAGGCTAGAGTGAAGAATCTTAGTGATGGAGCATAGAAAAGATTAAAATAAGTTGAAAAATAAATACATGGGTAAATCTGTGACTTTCAGTTTTTCCAAGCTAGCCAGTCCCTCGGCCCCTCGGCACCTCCACTGTCCAAGGATAAGGTGCCACCACCCTATTCACTGCCAACATCATCACCAGAGCAGTGCTCACTGTCATGCTATCCAAAGATAGGTACAGTCTAGGTGGGACAACATCAAGCCCCAGCACCAGTTCTGCCAGAACCGCATCAAACCCAGCTGGCTCACCTGAGAAGAGAAGTAGCAGAAGAGATGGTCCTGGTCTACATGCCTCAGCAGGAACCAGACCAGCCATGAGAAGACCGGTTGATCGAGATAAATGGAATGGGCTTCACATACACGGTCAGGAAAGGTCTATAATCAATGCACACCATGAAATAACACCTGTTTCCCAGAGAACGACAACCAGACTCAGGACCGGCGATGAACATTTGATAAACTGGAAGACGTGGCTTATACGCTGCCAGATGTCACCAATAGTGGAGCAGAGTTCTGGGTTGCCAGTTTGTGACCACCTTTAAACTGATATTGCATGAACTCTATTGAGCATGGGCTGTCAGAATGAGGATCGACTAGACAAGAGTGCAAAGGAATACCTGGCAGCAGGTGACCGTCAACCAATCCAAACAGACCACCATGGCCAAGCATATAGACAGAATCACCAACCAATACCCCGCAACCCATAACCAGAGACCGAATGTAACCAGAAAACTCTGGAGGATGCCAGAACATACTTTAGCCAACGGCTGAAAACCTACTGCAAGTTCAGGAGCGGCCACCTTCCCATAATGACTGGGGGCAACAGGACGTTTCCACATGGGAAAGTAACCTGAAGCACTGCTTGGTTGAGGGGCTTTGGCCAGACCTAAAGGACAAAATCCTGAGAAACTGTGTAGACTATGACACTGAGAGACTGGCGGCAGCGGAAAGACATACATTTCATGTGGAGAAGGTACCATTTTGCTTGTGAGTTCCAAAGAAACAGGGTGATGGGGTCCCACAGACTCAACCATCAGATTAAAAGGAGCAGGAGGGGGGTGGAGCGGGAGGAGCAGATAAGTGATTTTTCATATGTGACCACAGTCACTGGTTTACTGGTTGCAATACCTACATCAACTGAGTTTTTTCCTCAGTTTACAAGTTAAAAGTTGGAACCTCATGGTAGCAGGATAGGCTAGAGGAAGCTGAGGCTTCATCCCTTTCTAGACCTTTGTTGAGGAACTGGTTGGTTCTAAATCTCAACGTAAGTTCGTATCTTCTTTTCTGTTTTTTGTACTGAACTTTGTTTGTATTCATGTTTTGTTTTGTGTTTATTATTGCAGAAAGTTTTTTGTTGTTGTTTTCTTTGCGATTTTTTTGGGTTGGTTGCTCTTTCTTGCATGTTGCTGCCCATAAGGAACTGTTAATGGAGATGATCCTAACCCTACAGCCATCCATCCCAACTACCATCTTCCAAACATCTACCTTATCCTGAAACAAGGATTGCTTTAGGCAAAGTTCATCAAGACCACTCACTGGATAAATTGTTTCAAAGGACAGTTTGTGATACCTTTTGTGCTGGACTTAAAAGAGATTTTGGACTGTGGTGATTCATTTTGATTATTTTTTTTAATGTACTGATTAAACATTCTTAGACATGCAGCTTGTTTTTTCTTGTTAAGTTTATCATTTAATGATTTTGGGGTCAGTAGGTAACTAGTCTAAATACACTTAAAACACTCTTAAAACCTGAGAACTTTGAGAACGTTACAATAGGGCTGGTAGTACAATACCCATACTGGGAAAAGGGAGATACTGGACAGGGGATCAGTAATTCCTGTCCAAACACTGAGCCAATGAGCTAAAGCCTCTTCATGCTTGCCCAGGCAGGTTCCCAGAGATGTAATGGCCTGCTGCAAGGCAGACTTATCTGCTGGGCCAGCTACCCTCTGGGGAAACCAGAAAGGGGTACCCTGGATAGCAGTCCCAGGTAGCACTGATTATCCTACATAGATAACGTTGATTCTTCTTGTGGAAACATGGTAAACAGATAAATGCAGAGGAGACAAAACACACATGGCAGAACATGTGGGCGGCTTATCCACCACAGACTAATACGCTGGTGACACAGAGATGGTATAGAGCAGATGTTTACTGGAAATGTGGGGATGATCAGTTCCAGACTACCTTACCGGTAACCTGTGGCCTGGTTATGTTGGCAGACCCACCACTATAGTATTAGAGAGACAGCTAGAGTACTACCTTGAGTAAAGGTTTAGAGGTAATACCTGATGAGCCTAAGATTCATATAGACACCATTGGGGTGACACTTGGTGCCCCAGATGAGTATAAAGGTCAGAACAGGTTGCACCTGTTTTGCATCCGTATTGCCATAGATACAAGTTAACATGTGTGATGTCCACAGGTATTTTGCCTCCACTCCTCGCGAGCAAACCACTCCAGCTGTCTCAGGTGTGAAGGTGCTTCTCCAGACTGCCACAGATGATCAGTAGGATTTAGATCAGGGCTCATAGAAGCTCACTTCAGAGGTCCAGTGCTTTGATCTCAGTCAGTCTGGGATGATTTTAGTGGTGTGTTTTGGGTCATTATCCTGTTGGAGGACCCCTGACCTGCGACTGAGACTGAGCTTTCTGACACTGGGCAGCACATTTTGCTCCAGAGTGACTCGACAGTCTCGAGATTTTATTGTACCCTCACGGAATTGAGACCCCCAGTGCCGCAGTGACGTTGCACAGTCAGTACAGTATTCTTTTCTTTGTATGTTTTATTTCTGTGTGTATGCCTCATTAGAGCTGATGTAATGCAATGATGATGTAAATCCACTCTTGCTTTCTTATGTTTTGCTTTCGGCAGTGTTTCCTCCTCCAGTGGGTCCACGTTGGCTAATACAGCCACAGATGGTGCGTCTGACACTGACACATCAACTTTCCTGATTAGATAAGATCTGCCCGTGTTACCTGTATGTTGTTTACTGATAACTCTGTTGTGTAAGTGTTCTCAAAGTGATGGAGAGAGTTGCTGAAATGAGAGTTGAGAAATGCAAAGGTCAATGATGTTCTGTATGGTTGAGATATAGAGAGCACACAAAGGTCAAAAGTTAACACAATAGTTACATGTAAATATAAATTAAGAAAATATGATCTTCTACAAGAAAACCTCACTAATAATAATAATAATAATAATAATAATAATAATAATAATAAATGTACATTCTGTTCTGAAAGTGAATATATTTTTTGGTTAAATTCAGTAAATAAAGATATTGTTGACTAATCTATAAAATGCCATATGTACTTGCATTTTCTTGGAGGATGCTACCTTTCACACAAGACTCTGTGTAAAAACTATACTGTATGACAGTAGAGAATAAAAAAACCTGAACGAATATGTACTCCCAACTTGTAACTGGAGTATGTGATTTGAAATTCTTCTTTAAATGTGGACCAATAAAAAAATCCCGTTCATCTAATATGCTATGAAGAGTTTGCTTTTTGATCTAACTCTCAGACCCATCACCACATGCATATGGACTGGAAGCAGGAACATAAACATTACTTAGTTACCCAACTCCCAAAGTGGGTCATTATATCTGACCCTGTTTACATAAGCTCAGCTTATTAATGTTCTTTAATCACAGTAGCAGTGATTAATATATCTATAGGTGTTAGTGTAAGAATGCATGTGTACAAGCTGTCTGTAATGGTACTAGATCCCCGTAGGAGGCGCCACACTTGCAGATTTAATCACAGGTTAAGCATGTGGGAGCTTGTGGGTGAGATCAGTGGGAGCGGTTTTTATTGAATCATTTTTTAATTTTTTATTTGAACATTTATTAGGTACAACAACTTTCATTAACAGTTTTATATGTAACTTTTACTGAGTTTTTATATGTAACAGATTTTATTCAATTTTATATGTACATTTTTACAAAGTTTTGTAAGTTTTCAATAAATGTTTTGTATATGTAACTTTTACTGGGTTTGTGCCGAGCTTTCATATGTAACAGCTTTTAATGAGCTTTCATATGTAACAGCTTTTAATGAGGTTTCATATGTAACCGCTTTTAATGAGGTTTCATATGTAACAGCTTTTAATGAGGTTTCATATGTAACATCTTTTAATGAGGTTTCATATGTAACAGCTTTTAATGAGGTTTCATATGTAATTGATTTTAATGAGGTTTCATATGTAACAGCTTTTACTAACTTTCATATGTAACAGCTTTTAATCAGGTTTCATATGTAACAGCTTTTACTAACTTTCATATGTAACAGCTTTTAATCAGGTTTCATATGTAACAGCTTTTACTAACTTTCATATGTAACAGCTTTTACCAAATTTCATATGTAACAGCTTTTAATGAGGTTTCATATGTACCAGCTTTTACTAACTTTCATATGTAACAGCTTTTAATCAGGTTTCATATGTAACATCTTTTAATGAGGTTTCATATGTAACAGCTTTTAATGAGGTTTCATATGTAACAGCTTTTAATGAGGTTTCATATGTAACATCTTTTAATGAGGTTTCATATGTAACAGCTTTTAATAAGGTTTCATATGTAATAGATTTTAATGAGGTTTCATATGTAACAGCTTTTACTAACTTTCATATGTAACAGCTTTTAATGAGGTTTCATATGTAATACATTTTAATTAAGTTTCATATGTAATAGATTTTAATGAGGTTTCATATGTAACAGCTTTTACTAACCTTTGCATGTAACAGGTTTTAATGAGGTTTTTACTGCATTTACTGAGTTTTTATAAGTAACATTTCTTTTTTTATTAAACAGCTTTCACTGAGAAGAGGAGTATCAGTAAGTCTGTCTGAAAGTGGGAAGAGAAGCTTTTTCTGGCAGAAAAATGTTTGCTGAGGTCTATCGACCTTGGATGTGTTTGAATTTGTGAACACCAGAGGGCAGCACATGTATTTTTGTAATTGTGCTTCAGTCAGAACCTTTTACCAGTCAATCAACAAACAGCCCATAATAATTAGGGCTTTTTAACACAGCTGATCTGACTTGAGCTTACATTAAAATGGAATTCTGCCTATTTTGGTTTCCATGTAAACAGAGATATTAAGGTTTTGCTGTGAAATGGTTCAGGTGTTGTTTGCAGTGGTGGTGATGTTTTAGTACGTCCACTAGAGGCTAGATGTAATAAAGTGGGTGTCCACTCAGCGCCAGACCACATCAAAGAAAATGAGAAAAAGAAAAACATCACAATGCAACTAATAAAGAAGGTAATTTATTACTATTAGAATTCAGTACTGCTGCTGTTAGCTTTTGTGCACTGGCATGATTAGTAATTGGGAAAATCCAGGATTAAGTGGCTTCAGGGTGACCCCAACCCAAAATAAGAAAACTAAATATCTAGAAAAGAAAATAAACTAAACCTTCTTCACAAAATCAAAGAAAACTAAATACAAAACTCTGCCCTGCCAGCTCTCACCGTAAACAAAGCCAAAGGGCCCATTTAAATCTCCTGTCATCAGGACTGGCCAATGGAAACTGAGCACAGAGGCGGAGCAAACGCATCAGCATCACCACCACCTGGGGGGATATACCACGAAGCAGAATTACAGGGCTAGCGAGCCAACTTTGAGTTCAACCCTGGCAACCCTAGATACACATCACCAGGCGTCTACCCTCGGCCCTCAGACACAACGCCTTCGAGACCACCGACATCTCTGCCCGGCATAGCGAGGTCCTGAAGGAGCACTATGGTACTCAGAATTGTGTTAAAATTTAAAACTAGAATTGGCCATGTGTGTTTTTTGCACACAGCGGAATTTGACCTCATTTAACCCATTCGTGCAGTGAAACACCCACATATACACACACTAGTGAACATATACACACTAGGGAGCAGTGAAACACCCACATATACACACACTAGTGAACATATACACTAGGGGGCAGTGAAACACCCACATATACACACACTAGTGAACATATACACACTAGGGAGCAGTGAAACACCCACATATACACACACTAGTGAGCATATACACTAGGGGGCAGTGAGCACACATGCCCAGAGCAGTGGGCAGCCCTATCCACGCCGCCCGGGGAGCAGTTGGGGTTAAGTGCCCTGCTCAAGGGCACTTCAGTCATAGCCTGCCGGTCCCAGGATTGAACCAGCGACCTTCCGGTCCCAAGACCGGATCCCTAACCTTCTATTGAGTACTGAACAATAGTATTTATAAATATTCATATAAAAATCAGGTATCACAAAACTAAGTTTTTGGTCTATTCCAAAAACCTCCAACAAGCTGGTTTATACACAGTTCACACAGTTCCTCAAAATACAACACACACAAACACACACACAGCATGAGAGTCAGAGTCCAGAGCACCCCTCCAAATCACTTCCTTGTGGAAGACTCATGCACGAAAAACAAAACACTTCTCAGTAACCGTAACCGTAACAGAGATGCGGAACAGTTAAAGAATACATAATGCAGAGAATCGATGAAGCCTCTGCTGCTCTGAAGCGAATGCTGGTTCTCATATTAGGAACCTGACTTGGTCATGCAGGTACATTCTCCACAACATCAGACGCATCTGACCCTTCCTCTCTCAGGAGGCCTCCCAGGTGCTCAGCCAGTCTCTTGTCATTTCAAGGCTGGACTACTGCAACTCACTTCTGGCTGATCTTCCTCTGCAGACCATCAGGCCCTTCAACTGATCAAGACTGCAGCAGCACGGCTCGTCTTCAATCTACCCAAGTTCACTCATGTCACACCACTGCTGCGTTCCCTTCACTGGCTTCCTGTAGCTGCTCGCATTCAGTTTAAAGTTCTGATGCCTACAAAGCCAAGAATGGACCAGCTCCTCCTGACCTTATGGCAATGGTCAAAAGTCGAACCGCACCTCGAGCCCTTCGCGCTTCAAGTACGGCTCGGCTTGACCCGCCATCACTCAAGATTCATGGAAGACACGCAACAAAACACTTCTCTGTCCTGGAGCCCAGATGGTGGAACGAACATCCACTGGCTGTCCAAACAGCGAACTCTCTCGCGGTCTTCAAACGCAGACTGAAGACCACCGTCTCTTTGTAAAGCACTTATAATCACTAATATACTGAAGTACTCGTATAAACCATAACTGCACTTGATCTTCTAGGAGCACTGGCTAAGTACTGCACTTATGTATTCTTGTATTTATTCTTTTTTCTGTTGGTGTAGGTGTTCTGTAGGTGTAGATGTTCTGTAGGTGTTCTGTTGGTGTAGGTGTTCTGTAGGTGTTCTGTTGGTGTAGGTGTTCTGTAGGTGTTCTGTTGGTGTAGGTGTTCTGTAGGTGTTCTGTTGGTGTAGGTGTTCTGTAGGTGTAGGTGTTCTGTAGGTGTTCTGTAGGTGTAGGTGTTCTGTAGGTGTTCTGTTGGTGTAGGTGTTCTGTAGGTGTAGGTGTTCCAGTCTTGCTAGGTATTGTCTTTTTTCTAGGTATCAGCACTGGCCCTGTGTTTATAGCAGTGTTTGAGTTTAGGAGTAGTTTGAACTTAAACCTGTTTGTACTAGATAGAGATTCATACTCTAACCAACACTTAGCACTTCTGTAAGTCGCTCTGGTTAAGAGCGTCTGCTAAATACCATAAATGTAAATGTAAATCATGTTTGTCTCCAACTGACTGCATACACATTCAAATCAGAGCACATCTAGGGGACCATGAAGCTGACTACATTAACAGGAAGTCAGTGCATAGCATCAGTGTACAGGTAGCCTATTCAAGCACACAGTCTATAAAACATGTAGATACAGCACTTCATCATAAAACCACTCGAGACCTTTCTCCTTCCTAGATGACCTGTGATCATCAGCGCCTAACTGTGTCCATTGGAATTTGTGTCCATTCAGTCAACACAGCATTCGTGAGGTCAGGAAGTGATGTTGGGCAATCAGCATTCCAGTTCATGCCAGTAGTGATCAGTGGGTTTGAGGTCAGTGCTTTGTGCAGACCACTGGAATTCCTGCACACCAAACCAATCAAACCAATCAAACCCATCAAACCCATCAAACCGTGGAGTTTGTGTACAGGTCATGCAGGAACAGGAAGGGGTTCCTTCCCAAACTGCAACAAAGCTGGAAGTAAATAACTGAATATGACTTTGGTTTCCTGCTTGTACATCAATTCACACTTTCAATTTACATCTTCAATAACGTGTGTATTTACTTATTCATTTTTTTGTTGTCTGTTTGTTCTGTTTTTTGTTTTTTTTATTATTAGTAGTATATTTTTTTGCATTTTGTATTTGTCCACCATCTATCCCTCTCCCCCTCAAATAAATAATAAAGTTCTACTAGTCCTCCGATGAGGGGGGGTGGGGGTGGGTATAAAAATCGCCTATCCTCTGTTACACCACATGTCTCAGTTTGTGAGGTCTACTGCTTTGTGACCGCCCTGTTGTAGGGCAGACCTGTCATGAACTGGTACTCCTATGACACTTCAACGTTTAAAGTCTTCAGTACAACCCTTACTGTCAGTGGTTGTCTATGGAGATCACATGGTTATGTGGGTTGTGGGTTGGGGGGGTTAGTGAACCACGCCAGTTCGATCCCCAAAAGCAACAGTGCCTAAACTGAAGTGCCCTTGAATAAGACACCAGACCCCCAACTGCTACCCGAGTACTGTGGATAGGGCAGGCCACCGCTCCGGGCAAGGGTGCTCACTGCCCCCTAGTGTGAGTGTGTAAGTTTCACTGCAGTAATGGGTTATGGAGGTCATATTGCTCTCTGTGCAAAGACGAGAAGAAAATAGATCTACTTACTAACTTGTTTTTATACACCTGTTAGCAAATTGGTGTTTCATTACCTCAGTAATTAGGTGGGGTGTCTACATACTTTTGGCCATATAGTGTAGGACATGTTAAAAGAATAGCCTTTAAAAGGATCAGTATTTGTTGCTTATGGTGGTGTTTCCAACAGTGTTATCAGTCTGCTTTCTAAAAACTGCAAAGATGACAAGACCACTCTCGGTTCTTTACAATGCAGAGTTTATTTCAATCTGAAGGAAAAAGCTTTACAATTCAAGCCCTTTTTGTTTATTTGAAAGAAAGAACATAATATGCGAGACCCCATTACACCATAAAAGCTCAACCTTATTTTATTTCTCTAATAAAGACTCTTTAAAGTCAAAGGGAGGCCGATCGCCGTCCCGTCTTTGCTTCTCTGAGGTCACACTGCTATATTTAACACAGTGTGTTGAACTTGACAGAGTCAGGTTTCTCCCCTAAATATCCCACAACTCTATTTTGGCTAGAGCTTTGGCTCTTGGAGACATGATTCCCTTCACTTTAATACGATGTTCCTTAACCTCATATTCAAATTCATTTCCTGAGGAGTTATCTCGAACGAATGGACCAGGTGTGCTGTAGTACATCATCTTGTACAGAGCCTCATCACAGGATTGGTCAGCACTGAAAATTCCCAGCGCTAACAAGTTGCCGTAGTTCTTGTAGTCTTGAGGAACAGACAGCATGATGGCTACACAGCAGACTGTATCACAGCCCTGACCGACAGCAGCTTCATACATCAGGACGCCTGTGTACCCAGAATTTGTGCTGGGGTCTTTGGTGAATGAACAGGGTTCCAGGGTAGCTTTTTTGATGGTGGGTTGAGGAGGATTGTGGCTGTATCCAGTCAAGTTGTACACTCTGCCAAAACAAAAACAAACAAAAACAATGGCCCTCCTTCGTCAGTGTGCGACTGATGAATCACCTCCAATGCAGGAAAACGAGTGTTTGTGCACAAGCAACTTATTCACATATCATATGTACGTAGGGTTAAGTCAGCAGCCTAATGCACAGTAACATTACAGTAATGTATAAAGTATAACCAAACAGTGACCACAGAAAAGACCCAAATTTAGATTGTTTGTAAATTTGATGGAATAGGGACCATTTTGCATTTTCAATAGAAGAACAACAAAAAGAGATACAAGTTGTGAAGAAGGTCATGTACCTCGGCTTTCTCAGGATATAGTTCTCACTGTAGTTTCTTATGGTCACAGTCACGTTCCTGTCAGTGTTTATGCTGTCGGACATTTGCTCCATGCTTGTGCTGAACAGTGAGGCTCCAGCTATGATTGTTCCATGAGCTGCCAGATCCGCCATCTCTCAACACTGAATGTTGGTCCTGCCTGGTTTGTTCCACTGAAAAGAGTGAGACACATACATGTACACACACGTGTATGCTGAACAAATGTTGCCTCAGTTGAAACAAATGTGGATCCTACCTTACAGGTGTGCAGGTCAGCCAGTGATGGTTCAGCGTCTCCAGCTCCGGCTTTTATCGGGTAGATGGGCGGGTTCCCCCTCCCTTTAGGGCAGGCTTGAAGCTTCTCTAAGTAGAGCTTTTACACTTTATTATTAAATATTAATCAGTATTAATAGAGTAAGTAGAGCTTTTACACTTTATTATTAAATATTAATCAGTATTAATAGAGTAAGAAGAGCTTTTACACTTTATTATTAAATATTCAACAGTATTAATAGAGTAAGTAGAGCTTTTACACTTTATTATTAATTATTAAACAGTATTAATAGAGGAAGTAGTCCTTTTACACTTTATTATTAATTATTAAACAGTATTAATAGAGTAAGTAGAGCTATTACACTTTATTATTAAATACTAATCAGTATTAATAGAGTAATTAAAGATTTTACACTTTATTATTAAATATTAAACAGTATTAATAGAGTAAGTAGTACTTTTACACTTTATTATTAAATATTAAACAGTATTAATAGAGTAAGTAGTACTTTTACACTTTATTATTAAATACTAATCAATATTAATAGAGTAAGTAGAGCTTTTACACTTTATTATTAAATATTAATCAGTATTAATAGAGTAAGTAGAGCTTTTACACTTTATTAATGAATACTAATCAGTATTAATAGAGGAAGTAGAGCTTTTAAACTTTATTAATAAATATTAATCAGTATTAATAGTGTAAGTAGAGCTTTCACACTTTATTATTAAATATTAATCAGTATTAATAGAGTAAGTAGAGCTTTTACACTTTATTATTAAATACTAATCAGTATTAATAGAGTAAGTAGAGCTTTTACACTTTATTATTAAATATGAATCAGTATTAATAGAGTAAGTAGAGCTTTTACACTTTATTATTAAATATTAAACAGTATTAATAGAGGAAGTAGTACTTTTACACTTTATTATTAATTATGAAACAGTATTAATAGAGTAAGTAGAGCTTTTACACTTTATTATTAAATACTAATCAGTATTAATAGAGTAATTAAAGCTTTTACACTTTATTATTAAATATTAAACAGTATTAATAGAGTAAGTAGTACTTTTACACTTTATTATTAAATATTAAACAGTATTAATAGAGTAAGTAGTACTTTTACACTTTATTATTAAATACTAATCAATATTAATAGAGTAAGTAGAGCTTTTAAATTTTATTATTAAATATGAATCAGTATTAATAGAGTAAGTAGAGCTTTTACACTTTATTTTAAAATATTAATCAGTATTAATAGAGTAAGTAGTGCTTTTCCACTTTATTATTAAATATTAATCAGTATTAATAGAGTAATTAGAGCTTTTACACTTTATTTTTAAATATGAATCAGTATTAATAGAGTAAGTAGAGCTTTTACACTTTATTATTAAATACTAATCAGTATTAATAGAGTAAGTAGAGCTTTTACACTTTATTATTAAATATTAATCAGTATTAATAGAGTAAGTAGTGCTTTTACACTTTATTATAAAATATTAAACAGTATTAATAGAGTAAGTAGAGCTTTTACACTTTATTATTAAATATTAAACAGTATTAATAGAGTAAGTAGAGCTTTTACACTTTATTTTTAAATATGAATCAGTATTAATAGAGTAAGTAGTGCTTTTACACTTTATTATTAAATACTAATCAGTATTAATACAGTAAATAGAGCTTTTACACTTTATTATTAAATACTAATCAGTATTAATAGAGTAAGTAGAGGTTTTACACTTTATTTTTAAATATGAATCAGTATTAATAGAGTAAGTAGTGCTTTTACACTTTATTATTAAATACTAATCAGTATTAATACAGTAAATAGAGCTTTTACACTTTATTATTAAATACTAATCAGTATTAATAGAGTAAGTAGAGCTTTTACAATTTATTATTAAAATATTCAACAGTATTAATAGAGTAAGTAGAGCTTTTACATTTTATTATTAAATATTAATCAGTATTAATAGAGTAAGTAGTACTTTTACACTTTATTATTAATTATTAAACAGTATTAATAGAGTAAGTAGTACTTTTACACTTTATTATTAATTATTAAACAGTATTAATAGAGTAAGTAGAGCTTTTACATTTTATTATTAAATATTAAACAGTATTAATAGAGTAAGTAGTACATTTACACTTTATTACTAATTATTAAACAGTATTAATAGAGTAGGTAGAGCTTTTACACTTTATTATTAATTATTAAACAGTATTAATAGAGTAAGTAGAGCTTTTACACTTTATTATTAAATATTAAACAGTATTAATAGAGTAAGTAGAGCTTTTACACTTTATTATTAAATATTAATCAGTATTAATAGAGTAAGTAGAGCTTTTACACTTTATTATTAAATATTAATCAGTATTAATAGAGTAAGTAGAGCTTTTACACTTTATTATTAAATATTAAACAGTATTAATAGAGTAAGTAGAGCTTTTACACTTTATTTTTAAATATTAATCAGTATTAATAGAGTAAGTAGTGCTTTTACACTTTATTATTAAATACTAATCAGTATTAATAGAGTAAGTAGAGCTTTTACACTTTATTATTAAATACTAATCAGTATTAATAGAGTAAGTAGAGCTTTTACACTTTATTATTAAATATTAATCAGTATTATTAGAGTAAGTAGAGCTTTTACACTTTATTATTAAATATTAAACAGTATTAATAGAGTAAGTAGAGCTTTTACACTTTATTATTAAATATTATTCAGTATTAATAGAGTAAGTAGTGCTTTTTCATACGTCAGTGTGTGTATTTAACTCTTTCCAAGCTTCTCCTAAACAACCCAGTATTATTATCAGTTCTCATCTAATACCTGCTTTGACTGCTCAGTACTTCATTAAGCTAAATCAAGATTGCTGCTGAAGGAACTGAACACATTCATACAATGTCTGGGGCGTCCAGGAGAAATCTGGAACCTAACTTTGTTCTTCAAACTGGATCAAGATCTGATCTACTTCTCTCACAATAACATATTCATGTTACTTTGTATTGAATGTCTGATTATTTACATCAGACACTTATTGATCAGACAAACCCTTTTACACTATCATCTCAGGGATTTACATAGTTGTGTAAATAACAATCATAAACATTACATATAAATGTGAATGTGAATTTTAAATATAACTGTTAAATATGTCTAGAGAAAGATTTGACAGATCTACAATTATTTTTCCTCATTTTCATAATGTTGTGATCCAGCTTAACATTTCAACCCTGTTCTGATAAAATATCCCGTTAGGTAGTACAAATTCAGATTACGTTTTAGATGTGTATATGTTTCCAGCATCTGGTCTTTGAACCACAAAAGCATTTATCAAATCGAGCTCATAGCATCTGTTGACGTTCTCCATTAATTACAACAGAAAACAGCTGGTTTCTGATTTAGCCAACAGCCGTGCTTAATTTGTGCCTCTCGTATTTCTAGTACCTGTGTTCCGGAACTTATTTATTTGGATTCAGCACCTCTGTGACATTTTTTTAACATGGGGATTTATTTATAAAGTAAATTAAAATAAATCGCAGGTGCAGAGTGCGAGCAGGGTTTATCCCAAATGAACCTGATTTGCCAGTTACAGTGTGCGTCCATGCACACTTCCACGTTATCGTCTCTTGGGTTTATGAAAGTTTTTGGTCCACCGCTTGCAATCTTGGATTGTTAAAGGACACCAAACTGCCACAGACAGACAAGCAGAGCAAATCACAAAATCGAGTGGAGACTGTAGATGCAATGGCCGCGTTGTGGAGTAATTTGAAGAATTAGACGGTCAGGCAGTCTTTGTATATGTATTGTTGTTTTTGTGCAACATGAAATGGTTTGGGGTTTTGTTTGTTTGGTTTATTTGTAGGGCACCGTGTTCTAGCAAAAAATATTCATCCAGTGGCGTCTCTGAGATTTCATGATTGCAGCTCTTTACTGCATTCATTAAAGCTGGTTCTATCTTATTACATAGAATGCTACTATGTTATGTGAACACTTAAAGCAGTGTAGTGTCTATGTGTTCCAGGACCTTTTCCATCACTAGATCACCCCACCTTTAGTGTTCCATTACCTGATGTTTTACAAATCAAGCACTGGCCAACAGGGCTTCACAGACACATGTATTTGCCACCTTCCAGCATCTCTTGTACATGGTTTGCATTAGCCATGCGGCCTGTTGACTCTAGCATTCAGCAACTCTACCATGTTGTTAAAAACAAAGCAGATCTCTTTAGTACATGAGGAAGCTTCTAGTGGAGACTGTCCTGATCTATTATGTGCATGGATTACATTGTTCCCACCTGCTTGCGCAAGCAGGCAATAATCTTACTGCCCGAGCCCACCTCTCCATCACTAGCCCCCAACCTGAGAGCTGCATACCCCTGATGACTGCAGAGCCGGGCATTTAATCCCACATGCCCACCTCGTGTGGACCTGTAGCTTGATGTTGTGTGGACCTGTAGCCCTGCTGATGCTGTGACCTCAGCTGTGCTAATAGATGAAGGTGCAGTATTTACTTTTTCGTGTGAATTCGTGTGAATGATGTGGTTATGAAAGGTTGTTTTGATGTGAGATAGGACGTTATCTCGGCCAAGGTGTTAACTAAAACACCTACTGGTTCCTGAGAAATCTTTGTGTTTATTCTATGTAAATTCCAAATGTATACAAAACAGGAAGAAATAAAAATCGATAAGTAAGAAAAAACAAGTAAGTAGTAGAAAGTTTAAAATAAAATGTGTCATTATGATTCCATTATTCCCCTAGAAACTAACTTCCTCGTCTACTTTTAATTCATTTATTTAGTTTAACAGTGAAGGAGTCTCTGTAAATTATTGTTCTGCACATGTGGTTGGTTCGTGCTGTCGGTAATTTAAAGTAATTTAAAAGGTAATTTAAAATATTTTGTTGAATGTCTTGTCGTATTGGTTTCTCTGTATGTTATTTGTTCTAATTGGTTATAAAAGCTCATATTTTAACTCATATGAATTCTTTATCCCACTAGGTTTGTCTTGAACCTTTACTCACTCTAGTTGATTGTGTATGTTGTCTGTGTTGGTCGTGTACGGGTATGGTAATATCATTCTCACTGTCTTATTCTGCAGTATCTGTAGTTTCATTAAGTGTGGTTTTGCTGATTACACTGCTGCACAGTAATCTAGATTAGACAGTACTAACGATTGCATTACTAGCTTTAAAGCTTTCTGTGGAAAAATCCAGATTAGATCATCTTATTACAGATAAACCTCTCCCCATTTTTATTTGTTATATGTTCCCTCCCTGATAATACTACCAGTTATATGTTCCCTCCCTGGCTACTACCAGTTATAACACCCAACAGTTTTACTTCCTTAACTATTTAATGTTAACTCCAGTTCCTCTTCTGGTAATGATTTAGAGCCAGTTATAGTAGTTTTTGTTTTTGAAATGTTTAGTATGAGCTGATTGATCCAAGTTGTCATTGACATTAATTCTCTGTTTAAAATATATGATAGATCATTTACTGTGGCAGCTGATGAATACAGAGTGGTATCGTCAGCGTACATAAGCAGCCTGGCTTTATTCTCTACTAATGGCAGATCATTTATGAATATTAAAAATAATATTGGGCCTAGACAGCTTCCTTGGGGGACTCCAAGATTAACCCTGTTACTTTCTGACACACTTCTGTTATAAAAACACTTTGACTGTCAGAGAGAGAACTTTAGAACCATGCAATAACTGTCGAGTACATCCCATGTGAGTTAGAGACTAGATTGTTCTCTAATGATTTTGGATTCTAGATGTTGTTAATTAAGTCAGATTTATTTGTGTAGCTCGTTTTATAATGATGTTGTCCCAAATCAGCTTTACAGGAGTTTAAAAACATGAAAACATGAAATCACACACTTTATCCTCTGTGAGCGAGTCAGAGGCGACGGTGGCAACCACACCTCCCTCAGAACTGGAGGGAGAAACGTTGGGAGGAACCAGACTCACAAGAGGGAGACCCCTCCTCCTCTGGTGGAACAGTATTTACAGTTTATTAAACTAAAGCTGAGTCTGAAGGTAAGAGCTTTAGAAGCTGTACGGGTGCTACATCAGTTAGATGATACAGTGATGCAGTCAAGGATGGAGCAGATGGTATGAATGGAGAGGAGAACTGGTTGGTACTCGGTGACGGGGGGGCCCTGGTGGTCGACAATATGCATTGAGACAGGTGGGCGGTTATTACCTCAGAGAGAGTAAAGAAACAAATTTAGTTCTGGTCTGAGTTAGTACAGAGGATGTGAAGAGTGTAGCTGCTGACTCTGGCAGATCTGATTATAAAACGCATGAAAAAGGAGAGAACCAGAAGGTAACATAGACATGAGACCACCCTGAGACACTGGGATCCCCCCAGTGTGATTGCGTGAAGTGGTGGGACAACAGCACCAACATCTCAGTTTACCATAAATTTCATTTATCAAGCTAAATTCAAAATAGAACTAAGAGAATCTGAGTCTGAAGGTAAAAGCTTTTACAGTAATGCAGTCGAGGGTGTCTCCGATGGTATGAATGGAGAGGAGAACTGGTTGGTGCCCGTTGACAAGGTGGCCCTAATGGTCAGTCCTTTAACCGTATTCAGCAGGACAGGAGGGCGGTCATTACCTCTGAGAGAGTAAAGAATCAAATTTAGTTCAGGCTTGGATGTAGTGTAGCTGGTGACTCTGGTGGATCTGATTATAAACAGAATGTACTAAAAGGAGAGAAGCTGAACCATTACTTTTCAATTTCCCCAAAACTGACACGTACAGGTCTACTATCAGGACCATTCAGTGAGATATTGTGGTCTTAAGATAGTGGGATTAGATGATATCATGTATGGTGAGATATTCAACGTGTTCGTCCATCTAGAATGATCTTTTTATACTCAGTCATGTGACTTAGTTGCAAATTGCTTGTAGAGCTGTTTTTTATTCGTACCACTTACAGGGGTTGGACAATGAAACTGAAACACCTGGTTTTAGACCACATTAATTTATTAGTATGGTGTAGGGCCTCCTTTTACAGCCAATACAGCGTCAGGTGGTCTTGGGAATGACATTTACAAGTCCTGCACAGTGGTCAGAGGAATTTTAAGCCATTCTTCTTGCAGGACAGTGTCCAGGTCACTACGTGATGCTGGTGGAGGAAAACGTTTCCTGACTCGCTCCTCCAAAACACCCCAAAGTGGCTCAATAATATTTAGATCTGGTGACTGTGCAGGCCATGGGAGATGTTCAACTTCACTTTCATGTTCATCAAACCAATCTTTCTCCAGACTTGATACACGGCACCGCCTTCAGGATACAATGTTTGAACCATTGGATGCACATGGTCCTCCAGAATGGTTTGGCTAGATGGGCGCAAGTATTGGGCCAAGGTGATTCCATGATATGCCAGCCGTGGTTTTATGTTTTTTGGATACAATCCGGGTTAGAACCCAACATCCCTTTCAGACAGCTTCCTCTCGCGTCCACAGTTAATCCTGTTGGATGTGGTTGGTCCTTCTTGGTGGTACGCTGACGTTACCCTGGATACCGTGGCTCTTGCTGTCTTGCTGTCTTGGTCACAGATGCGCCAGCAAGACGTGCACCAACAGTTTGTCCTCTTTTGAACTCTGGTACGTCCCATAATGTTGTGTTATTGTAATATTCTGATCTAAACTGTCTCTTACCTGCTAACTGAACTTCACACTCTGATCTTACTGGTGCAACTAATGAAGATTGAACACCAGACTGGTCCAATTCAGCCATCAAACCTCCCACACTAACATCACAGGTGTTTCATGTAAGTGTCATTGCTCTGATTAAACGTGATCGTGACTAACTGTGTTGGCACATTTACAAAAGGTGTGTTCAGGAATGAAGTGCAGATAAGGTCTGTGTTTTATTAGTACATGAGAATTTCATTGTAAGTAAAGAGATAATAAGCTCTCTGCGATTATAATTAACTTTAAATATCAGTGCCAAGTTCAGGCCAGGATCTTGTTTAGTCTCGTTTCACCTAAACTGTGGGTGTCTTGGCTGTCAAGAGATTCGTTTTTTTCAGTTTCTACTGAATCCTCTGTCGTTTACTCAGATTCCCAGGTTGATCTCTGATTCTTCTTTGATGATCTTTGTCAGTTCCACCCGCAGCTCTTCTGGTTCTCTGACACTTATATCCAGTATCGGTTCCTGATGTAATAGGTTATAATAGGTAATAGGTCACTACGGTGGTGTAGTGGTTAGTATGGTGGTGTAGTGGTTAGTATGGTGGTGTAGTGTTTAGTATGGTGGTGTAGTGGTTAGTATGGTGGTGTATTGTTAGTATGGTGGTGTAGTGGTCAGTACGGTGGTGTAGTGGTCAGTACGGTGGTGTAGTGGTTAGTATGGTGGTGTAGTGGTCAGTATGGTGGTGTAGTGGTCAGTATGGTGGTGTAGTGGTTAGTATGGTAGTGTAGTGTTTAGTACGGTGGTGTAGTGGTCAGTATGGTGGTGTAGTGGTTAGTATGGTGGTGTAGTGGTTAGTATGATGGTGTAGTGGTTAGTACAGTGGTGTACTGGTCAGTATGGTGGTGTAGTGGTTAGTACGGTGGTGTAGTGTTAGTAAGGTGGTGTAGTGGTCAGTACGGTGGTGTAGTGGTTAGTATGGTGGTGTAGTGGTTAGTACGGTGGTGAAGTGGTTAGTATGGTGGTGTTGTGGTTAGTACGGTGGTGAAGTGGTTAGTATGGTGGTGTAGTGGTTAGTACGGTGGTGTAGTGTTAGTAAGGTGGTGTAGTGGTCAGTACGTTGGTGTAGTGGTTAGTACGGTGGTGTAGTGGTCAGTACGGTGGTGTAGTGGTCAGTATGGCAGTGTAGTGGTCAGTATGGCGGTGTAGTGGTCAGTACGGCGGTGTAGTGGTTAGTACGATGGTGTAGTGGTCAGTACGGTGGTGTAGTTGTCAGTATGGTGGTGTAGTGGTTAGTATGGTGGTGTAGTGGTTAGTGTGATGGTGTAGTGGTTAGTACGGTGGTGTAGTGGTTAGTACGGTGGTGTAGTGGTTAGTATGGTGGTGTAGTGTTTAGTATGGTGGTGTAGTGTTAGTATGGTGGTGTAGTGGTTAGTACGGTGGTGTAGTGGTCAGTATGGTGGTGTAGTGGTCAGTACGGTGGTGTAGTGGTTAGTATGGTGGTGTAGTGGTTAGTATGGTGGTGTAGTGGTTAGTATGGTGGTGTAGTGGTTAGTACTATGGTGTAGTGTTTAGTATGGTGGTGTAGTGGTTAGTATGGTGGTGTAGTGTTAGTATGGTCGTGTAGTGGTTAGTACTGTGGTGTAGTGTTAGTATGGTGGTGTAGTGTTAGTATGGTGGTGTAGTGGTTAGTACGGTGGTGTACTGGTTAGTACGATGGTGTAGTGGTTAGTACGGTGGTGTAGTGGTTAGTACGGTAGTGTAGTGGTTAGTACGGTGGTGTAGTGGTTAGTACGGTGGTGTAGTGGTTAGTATGGTGGTGTAGTGGTTAGTAGGATGGTGTAGTGGTTAGTATGGTGGTGTAGTGGTTAGTATCGTGGTGTAGTGGTTAGTACGGTGGTGTAGTGGTTAGTATGGTGGTGTAGTTGTTAGTATGGTGGTGTAGTGGTTAGTACTATGGTGTAGTGTTTAGTATGGTGGTGTAGTGGTTAGTATGGTGGTGTAGTGGTTAGTACTGTGGTGTAGTGTAAGTATGGTGGTGTAGTGGTTAGTATGGTGGTGTAGTGGTTAGTACGGTGGTGTAGTGGTTAGTATGATGGTGTAGTGGTTAGTATGGTGGTGTAGTGTTAGTATGGTGGTGTAGTGGTTAGTATGGTGGTGTAGTGGTTAGTATGGTGGTGTAGTGGTTAGTACGGTGGTGTAGTGGTTAGTACGGTGGTGTAGTGGTTAGTATGGTGGTGTAGTGTTTAGTATGGTGGTGTAGTGTTAGTATGGTGGTGTAGTGGTTAGTACGGTGGTGTAGTGGTCAGTACGGTGGTGTAGTGGTCAGTACGGTGGTGTAGTGGTTAGTATGGTGGTGTAGTGGTTAGTATGGTGGTGTAGTGGTTAGTATGGTGGTGTAGTGGTTAGTACTATGGTGTAGTGTTTAGTATGGTGGTGTAGTGGTTAGTATGATGGTGTAGTGTTAGTATGGTCGTGTAGTGGTTAGTACTGTGGTGTAGTGTTAGTATGGTGGTGTAGTGTTAGTATGGTGGTGTAGTGGTTAGTACGGTGGTGTACTGGTTAGTACGATGGTGTAGTGGTTAGTACGGTGGTGTAAGTGGTTAGTACGGTAGTGTAGTGGTTAGTACGGTGGTGTAGTGGTTAGTACGGTGGTGTAGTGGTTAGTATGGTGGTGTAGTGGTTAGTAGGATGGTGTAGTGGTTAGTATGGTGTGTAGTGGTTAGTATCGTGGTGTAGTGGTTAGTACGGTGGTGTAGTGGTTAGTATGGTGGTGTAGTTGTTAGTATGGTGGTGTAGTGGTTAGTACTATGGTGTAGTGTTTAGTATGGTGGTGTAGTGGTTAGTATGGTGGTGTAGTGGTTAGTACTGTGGTGTAGTGTAAGTATGGTGGTGTAGTGGTTAGTATGGTGGTGTAGTGGTTAGTACGGTGGTGTAGTGGTTAGTATGATGGTGTAGTGGTAGTATGGTGTGTAGTGTTAGTATGGTGGTGTAGTGGTTAGTATGGTGGTGTAGTGGTTAGTATGGTGGTGTAGTGGTTAGTATGTGGTGTAGTGGTTAGTATGGTGGTGTAGTGGTTAGTATGGTGGTGTAGTGTTAGTATGGTGGTGTAGTGTTTAGTATGGTGGTGTAGTGGTTAGTACGGTGGTGTAGTGGTTAGTACGGTGGTGTAGTGGTTAGTATGGTGGTGTAGTGTTAGTATGGTGGTGTAATGGTTAGTACTGTGATGTAGTGTTTAGTATGGTGGTGTAGTGGTTAGTATGGTGGTGTAGTGTTAGTATGGTGGTGTAGTGGTTAGTACGGTGGTGTAGTGGTTAGTACGGTGGTGTAGTGTTAGTACGGTGGTGTAGTGGTCAGTACGGTGGTGTAGTGTTTAGTACGATGGTGTAGTGGTTAGTACGGTGGTGTAGTGGTTAGTACGGTGGTGTAGTGGTTAGTACGGTGGTGTAGTGCTTAGTACGATGGTGGATTGGTCAGTACGGTGGTGTAGTGGTCAGTACGGTGGTGTAGTGGTTAGTACGGTGGTGTAGTGGTTAGTATGGTGGTGTAGTGTTAGTATGGTGGTGTAGTGTTAGTATGGTGGTGTAGTGTTTAGTATGGTGGTGTAGTGGTTAGTATGGTGGTGTAGTGGTTAGTATGGTGGTGTAGTGGTTAGTATGATGGTGTAGTGGTTAGTATGGTGGTGTAGTGGTTAGTATGGTGGTGTAGTGTTAGTACGGTGGTGTAGTGTTAGTACGGTGGTGTAGTGGTTAGTACGGTGGTGTAGTGGTTAGTACGGTGGTGTAGTGGTTAGTATGGTGGTGTAGTGTTAGTATGGTGGTGTAGTGGTTAGTATTTTGGTGTAGTGGTTAGTACGGTGGTGTAGTGTTAGTACGGTGGTGTAGTGGTTAGTACGGTGGTGTAGTGGTTAGTACGGTGGAGTAGTGGTTAGTACGGTGGTGTAGTGGTTAGTACGGTGGTGTAGTGGTTAGTACGGTGGTGTAGTGTTTAGTACGATGGTGTAGTGGTTAGTACGGTGGAGTAGTGGTTAGTACGGTGGAGTAGTGGTTAGTACGGTGGTGTAGTGGTCAGTATGGCGGTGTAGTGGTCAGTATGGCGGTGTAGTGGTCAGTACGGCGGTGTAGTGGTTAGTACGATGGTGTAGTGGTCAGTACGGTGGTGTAGTTGTCAGTATGGTGGTGTAGTGGTTAGTATGGTGGTGTAGTGGTTAGTGTGATGGTGTAGTGGTTAGTACGGTGGTGTAGTGGTTAGTACGGTGGTGTAGTGGTTAGTATGGTGGTGTAGTGTTTAGTATGGTGGTGTAGTGTTAGTATGGTGGTGTAGTGGTTAGTACGGTGGTGTAGTGGTCAGTACGGTGGTGTAGTGGTTAGTATGGTGGTGTAGTGGTTAGTATGGTGGTGTAGTGGTTAGTAAGGTGGATGTAGTGGTTAGTACTTGGTGTAGTGTTTAGTATGGTGGTGTAGTGGTTAGTATGGTGGTGTAGTGTTAGTATGGTCGTGTAGTGGTTAGTACTGTGGTGTAGTGTTAGTATGGTGGTGTAGTGTTAGTACGGTGGTGTAGTGGTTAGTACGGTGGTGTACTGGTTAGTACAATGGTGTAGTGGTTAGTACGGTGGTGTAGTGGTTAGTACGGTAGTGTAGTGGTTAGTACGGTGGTGTAGTGGTTAGTACGGTGGTGTAGTGGTTAGTATGGTGGTGTAGTTGTTAGTATGGTGGTGTAGTGGTTAGTACGGTGGTGTAGAGGTTAGTATGGTGGTGTAGTTGTAGATGGTGGTGTAGTGGTTAGTACTATGGTGTAGTGTTTAGTATGGTGGTGTAGTGGTTAGTACGGTGGTGTAGTGGTTAGTACGGTGGTGTAGTGGTTAGTATGGTGGTGTAGTGGTTAGTAGGATGGTGTAGTGGTTAGTATGGTGGTGTAGTGGTTAGTATCGTGGTGTAGTGGTTAGTACGGTGGTGTAGTGGTTGTATGGTGGTGTAGTTGTTAGTATGGTGGTGTAGTGGTTAGTACTATGGTGTAGTGTTTAGTATGGTGGTGTAGTGGTTAGTATGGTGGTGTAGTGGTTAGTACTGTGGTGTAGTGTAAGTATGGTGGTGTAGTGGTTAGTATGGTGGTGTAGTGGTTAGTACGGTGGTGTAGTGGTTAGTATGATGGTGTAGTGGTTAGTATGGTGGTGTAGTGTTTAGTATGGTGGTGTAGTGGTTAGTATGGTGGTGTAGTGGTTAGTATGGTGGTGTAGTGGTTAGTATGATGGTGTAGTGGTTAGTATGGTGGTGTAGTGGTTAGTATGGTGTGTAGTGTTAGTATGGTGGTGTAGCTGGTTAGTACGGTGGTGTAGTGGTTAGTACGGTGTGTAGTGTAGTACGAGTGTAGTGGTTAGTACGGTGGTGTATGGTTAGTATGGTGGTGTAATGGTTAGTACTGTGATGTAGTGTTTAGTATGGTGGTGTAGTGGTTAGTATGGTGGTGTAGTGTTAGTATGGTGGTGTAGTGGTTAGTACGGTGGTGTAGTGTTAGTACGGTGGTGTAGTGGTTAGTACGGTGGTGTAGTGTTTAGTACGATGGTTGTAGTGGTTAGTATGGTGGTGTAGTGGTTAGTACGGTGGTTGTAGTGGTTAGTACGGTGGTGTAGTGCTTAGTACGATGGTGGCTTGGTTAGTACGGTGGTGTAGTGTTCAGTACGGTGGGTGTAGTGGTCAGTACGATGGTGTAGTGGTTAGTACGGTGGTGTAGTGGTAGTATGTGTGGTGTAGTGGTTAGTATGGGGTTGTAGTGGTTTAGTATGGTGGTGTAGTGGTTAGTATGGTGGTGTAGTGGTTAGTATGGTGGTGTAGTGGTTAGTATGATGGTGTAGTGGTTAGTATGGTGGTGTAGTGGTTAGTATGGTGGTGTAGTGTTAGTACGGTGGTGTAGTGTTTAGTACGGTGGTGTAGTGGTTAGTACGGTGGTGTAGTGTGTATGGTGGTGTAGTGGTTAGTATGGTGGTGTAGTGTGTAGGGTGTGGTGGTGTAGTGGTTAGTATTTTGGTGTAGTGGTTAGTATGGTGGTGTAGTGGTTAGTACGGTGGTGTAGTGGTTAGTACGGTGGTGTAGTGGTTAGTACGGTGGAGTAGTGGTTAGTACGGTGGTGTAGTGGTTAGTACGGTGGTGTAGTGGTTTAGTACGGTGGTAGTGTTTAGTACGATGGTGTAGTGGTTAGTACGGTGGAGTAGTGGTTAGTACGGTGGAGTAGTGGTTAGTACGGTGGTGTAGTGGTCAGTATGGCGGTGTAGTGGTCAGTATGGCGGTGTAGTGGTCAGTACGGCGGTGTAGTGGTTAGTACGATGGTGTAGTGGTCAGTACGGTGGTGTAGTTGTCAGTATGTGGTGTAGTGGTTAGTTGGTGGTGTAGTGGTTAGTGTGATGGTGTAGTGGTTAGTACGGTGGTGTAGTGGTTAGTACGGTGGTGTAGTGGTTAGTATGGTGGTGTAGTGTTTAGTATGGTGGTGTAGTGTTAGTATGGTGGTGTAGTGGTTAGTACGGTGGTGTAGTGGTCAGTACGGTGGTGTAGTGGTTAGTATGGTGGTGTAGTGGTTAGTATGGTGGTGTAGTGGTTAGTATGGTGGTGTAGTGGTTAGTACTATGGTGTAGTGTTTAGTATGGTGGTGTAGTGGTTAGTATGGTGGTGTAGTGTTAGTATGGTCGTGTAGTGGTTAGTACTGTGGTGTAGTGTTAGTATGGTGGTGTGTGTTAGTACGGTGGTGTAGTGGTTAGTACGGTGGTGTACTGGTTAGTACAATGGTGTAGTGGTTAGTACGGTGGTGTAGTGGTTAGTACGGTAGTGTAGTGGTTAGTACGGTGGTGTAGTGGTTAGTACGGTGGTGTAGTGGTTAGTATGGTGGTGTAGTTGTTAGTATGGTGGTGTAGTGGTTAGTACGGTGGTGTAGTGGTTAGTATGGTGGTGTAGTTGTTAGTATGGTGGTGTAGTGGTTAGTACTATGGTGTAGTGTTAGTATGGTGGTGTAGTGGTTAGTATGGTGGTGTAGTGGTTAGTACTGTGGTGTAGTGTAAGTAGGTGGTGTAGTGGTTAGTATGGTGGTGTAGTGGTTAGTACGGTGGTGTAGTGGTTAGTATGATGGTGTAGTGGTTAGTATGGTGGTGTAGTGTTAGTATGGTGGTGTAGTGGTTAGTATGGTGGTGTAGTGGTTAGTATGGTGGTGTAGTGGTTAGTATGATGGTGTAGTGGTTAGTATGGTGGTGTAGTGGTTAGTATGGTGGTGTAGTGTTAGTATGGTGGTGTAGTGTTTAGTACGGTGGTGTAGTGGTTAGTACGGTGGTGTAGTGGTTAGTACGGTGGTGTAGTGGTTAGTATGGTGGTGTTAGTGGTTAGTATGGTGGTGTAGTGGTTAGTGTGGTGGTGTAGTGGTTATGTATGATGGTGTAGTGGTTAGTACGGTGGTGTAGTGGTTAGTATGGTGGTGTAGTGTTAGTATGGTGGTGTAGTGTTTAGTAATGGTGGTGTAGTGGTTAGTACGCTGGTGTAGTGGTTAGTAGCGGTGGTGTAGTGGGTTAGTAGATGGTGGTGGTAGTGTTAGTATGGGTTGGTGTAATGGTTAGTACTGTGATGTAGGTTAGTATGGTTGTAAGTATTGGTGGTGTAGTGGTTAGTATGGTGGTGTATGTGTTAGTTGGTGGTGTAGTGGTTAGTACGGTGGTGTAGTGTTAGTACAGGTGGTGGTAGTGGTTAGTACGGTGGTGTAGTGTTTAGTACGATTGGTGGAGTGGTTAGTAACGGTGGTGGTAGTGGTAGTACGGTGGTGTAGTGGTTAGGACTGTGGTGTAGTGCTCAGTACGGTGGTGTAGTGGTCAGTACGGTGGTGTAGTGGTCAGTACGGTGGTGTAGTGGTTAGTACGGTGGTGTAGTGGTTAGTATGGTGGTGTAGAGGTTAGTATGGTGGTGTAGTGTTAGTATGGTGGTGTAGTGTTTAGTATGGTGGTGTAGTGGTTAGTATGGTGGTGTAGTGGTTAGTATGGTGGTGTAGTGGTTAGTATGATGGTGTAGTGGTTAGTATGGTGGTGTAGTGGTTAGTATGGTGGTGTAGTGTTAGTATGGTGGTGTAGTGTTTAGTACGGTGGTGTAGTGGTTAGTACGGTGGTGTAGTGGTTAGTATGGTGGTGTAGTGTTAGTATGGTGGTGTAGTGGTTAGTATTTTGGTGTAGTGGTTAGTACGGTGGTGTAGTGTTAGTACGGTGGTGTAGTGGTTAGTACGGTGGTGTAGTGGTTAGTACGGTGGAGTAGTGGTTAGTACGGTGGTGTAGTGGTTAGTACGGTGGTGTAGTGCTTAGTACGATGGTGGATTGGTTAGTACGGTGGTGTAGTGGTCAGTACGGTGGTGTAGTGGTCAGTACGGTGGTGTAGTGGTTAGTACGGTGGTGTAGTGGTTAGTATGGTGGTGTAATGGTTAGTACTGTGATGTAGTGTTTAGTATGGTGGTGTAGTGGTTAGTATGGTGGTGTAGTGTTAGTATGGTGGTGTAGTGGTTAGTACGGTGGTGTAGTGGTTAGTACGGTGGTGTAGTGGTTAGTACGGTGGTGTAGTGCTTAGTACGATGGTGGATTGGTTAGTACGGTGGTGTAGTGGTCAGTACGGTGGTGTAGTGGTCAGTACGGTGGTGTAGTGGTTAGTACGGTGGTGTAGTGCTTAGTACGATGGTGGATTGGTTAGTACGGTGGTGTAGTGGTCAGTACGGTGGTGTAGTGGTCAGTACGGTGGTGTAGTGGTTAGTACGGTGGTGTAGTGGTTAGTATGGTGGTGTAGTGTTAGTATGGTGGTGTAGTGTTTAGTATGGTGGTGTAGTGGTTAGTATGGTGGTGTAGTGGTTAGTATGGTGGTGTAGTGGTTAGTATGATGGTGTAGTGGTTAGTATGGTGGTGTAGTGGTTAGTATGGTGGTGTAGTGTTAGTATGGTGGTGTAGTGTTTAGTACGGTGGTGTAGTGGTTAGTACGGTGGTGTAGTGGTTAGTACGGTGGTGTAGTGGTTAGTATGGTGGTGTAGTGTTAGTATGGTGGTGTAATGGTTAGTATTTTGGTGTGTGGTTAGTACGGTGGTGTAGTGTTAGTACGGTGGTGTAGTGGTTAGTACGGTGGTGTAGTGGTTAGTACGTGGAGTAGTGGTTAGTACGGTGGTGTAGTGGTTAGTATCGTGGTGTAGTGTTAGTATGGTGGTGTAGTGTTTAGTATGGTGGTGTAGTGGTTAGTATGGTGGTGTAGTGGTTAGTACGGTGGTGTAGTGGTTAGTACGGTGGTGTAGTGGATAGTACGGTGGTGTAGTGGTTAGTATGGTGGTGTAGTGTTAGTATGGTGGTGTAGTGTTTAGTATGTGGTGTAGTGGTTAGTATGGTGGTGTAGTGGTTAGTATGGTGGTGTAGTGTTAGTATGATGGTGCTAGTGGTTAGTATGGTGGTGTAGTGGTTAGTACGGTGGTGTAGTGTTAGTAACGGTGGTGTAGTGTTTAGTATGGTGGTGTAGTGGTTAGTACGGTGGTGTAGTGTTAGTATGGTCGGTGTAGTGGTTAGTATGTGGTGTAGTGTTGTTATGGTGGTGTAGTGTTTAGTACGGTGGGTAGTGGTGGTTAGTACGGTGGTGTACTGGTTAGTACGATGGTGTAGTGGTTAGTACGGTGGTGTAGTGGTTAGTACGGTAGTGTGTGGTTAGTACGGTGGTGTAGTGGTTAGTACGGTGGTGTAGTGGTTAGTACGGTGTGTAGTGGTTAGTATGGTTGGTGTAGTGGGTTAGTAGGATGGTGTAGTGGTTAGTATGGTGGTGTAGTGGTTAGTATGGTGTGTAGT
>CM038718.1:37279213-37324213 GCA_021613375.1 Megaleporinus macrocephalus
AAATACTATAGATATGCTTTATTCAGTTAAATACTAAATCAGCTTCATTCAGTTAAATACTATAGATATGCTTTATTCAGTTATACACTATAAAATAAGCTTCATTCAGTTATTCACTATAAATCAGCTTTATTCAGTTATTCACTATAAAATCAGCTTTATTCAGTTATACACTATAAATCAGCTTTTTCAGTTATATACTATAAATAAGCTTCATTCAGTTATTCACTATAAATCAGCTTTATTCAGTTATACACTATAAATAAGCTTTATTCAGTTATACACTATAGATCAGCTTATTCAGTTATACACTATAAATCAGCTTTATTCAGTTATACACTATGAATCAGCTTTATTCAGTTATTCACTATAAATCAGCTTTATTCAGTTATACACTATAAATCAGCTTTATTCAGTTATATACTATAAATCAGCTTTATTCAGTTTAACTATAAATTAGCTTTATTCAGTTATTCACTATAAATCAGTTTTATTCAGTTAAATACTATAAATCAGCTTTATTCAGTTATACACTATAAATCAGCTTTATTCAGTTATACACTATAAATAAGCTTTATTCAGTTATACACTATAGATCAGCTTTATTCAGCTATACACTATAAATCAGCTTTATTCAGTTATACACTATGAATCAGCTTTATTCAGTTATTCACTATAAATCAGCTTTATTCAGTTATACACTATAAATCAGCTTTATTCAGTTATTACTATAAATCAGCTTTATTCAGTTATACACTATAAATTAGCTTTATTCAGTTATACACTATAAATCAGCTTTATTCAGTTATTCACTATAAATCAGTTTTATTCAGTTAAATACTATAAATCAGCTTTATTCAGTTATACACTATAAATCAGCTTTATTCAGTTATACACTAAATCAGCTTTATTCAGTTATATACTATAAATCAGCTTTATTCAGTTATACACTATAAATCAGCTTTATTCAGTTATATACTATAAATCAGCTTTATTCAGTTATATACTATAAACCAGCTTTATTCAGTTATACACTATAAATCAGCTTTATTCAGTTATATACTATAAATTCAGCTTTATTCAGTTATATACTATAAATCAGCTTTATTCAGTTATACATTATAAGTCAGCTTTATTCAGTTATATACTATAAATCAGCTTCATTCAGTTATACACTATAAATCAGCTTTATTCAGTTAAATACTATAAATCAGCTTCATTCAGTTAAATACTATAAATTAGCTTTATTCAGTTATATACTATAAATCAGCTTTATTCAGTTATATACTATAAATCAGCTTTATTCAGTTATACACTATAAATCAGCTTTATTCAGTTAAATACTATAAATCAGCTTCATCAGTTAAATACTATATATTAGCTTTATTCAGTTATATACTATAAATCAGCTTTATTCAGTTATATACTATAAATCAGCTTTATTCAGTTATACACTATAAGTCAGCTTTATTCAGTTAAATACTATAAATCAGCTTTATTCAGTTATACACTATGAATCAGCTTTATTCAGTTAAATACTATAAATCAGCTTCATTCAGTTAAATACTTATATTAGCTTTATTCAGTTATATACTATAAATCAGCTTTATTCAGTTATATACTATAAATCAGCTTTATTCAGTTATACACTATAGTCAGCTTTATTCAGTTAAATACTATAAATCAGCTTCATTCAGTTAAATACTATAAATCAGCTTTATTCAGTTATATACTATAAATCAGCTTTATTCAGTTATATACTATAAATCAGCTTTATTCAGTTATACACCATAAATCAGCTTTATTCAGTTATACTACTATAAATCAGCTTTATTCAGTTATACACTATAAATCAGCTTTATTCAGTTATATACTATGAATCAGCTTTATTCAGTTATACACTATAAATCAGCTTTCATTCAGTTATACACTTAAATCAGCTTTATTCAGTTATACACTATGAATAAGCTTCATTCAGTTATTCACTATAAATCAGCTTTATTCAGTTATACACTATAAATCAGCTTTATTCAGTTTATACTATAAATCAGCTTTATTCAGTTATACACTATAAATAGCTTTATTCAGTTATACACTATAAATCAGCTTTATTCAGTTATTCACTATAAATCAGTTTTATTCAGTTATACTATAATCAGCTTTATTCAGTTATACACTATAAATCAGCTTTATTCAGTTATACACTATAATCAGCTTTATTCAGTTATTACTATAAATCAGCTTTATTCAGTTATACACTATAAATCAGCTTTATTCAGTTATATACTATAAATCAGCTTTATTCAGTTATACTATAAATTAGCTTTATTCAGTTATACACTATAAATCAGTTTTATTCAGTTATATACTATAAATCAGCTTTATTCAGTTATACACTATAAATCAGCTTTATTCAGTTATACACTATAATAAGCTTTATTCAGTTATACTATAATCAGCTTATTCAGTTATACACTATAAATCAGCTTTATTCAGTTATACTATAATCAGCTTATTCAGTTAATACTATAAATAGCTTATTCAGTTATATACTATAAATCAGCTTTATTCAGTTATATACTATAAATCAGCTTTATTCAGTTATACACTATAAATCAGCTTTATTCAGTTAACACTATAAATCAGCTTTATTCAGTTAAATTCACTATAAATCTTTATTCAGTTAAATACTATAAATCAGCTTTATTCAGTTATTACTATAAATCAGCTTTATTCAGTTATACACTATAATCAGCTTTATTCAGTTAATACTATAAATCAGCTTTATTCAGTTATACACTATGAATCAGCTTTATTCAGTTATATACTATAAATCAGCTTTATTCAGTTAATACTATAATAGCTTTATTCAGTTATACTATAAATCAGCTTTATTCAGTTATATACTATAAATCAGCTTTATTCAGTTATACACAATCAGCTTTATTCAGTTAAATTATAAATCAGCTTATTCAGTTAATTATAAATCAGCTTTATTCAGTTATACTACTATAAATCAGCTTTATTCAGTTATATACTATAAATCAGCTTTCATTCAGTTATACACATAAATAGCTTTATTCAGTTATATACTATAAATCAGCTTTATTCAGTTATACACTATAAATCAGCTTTATTCAGTTATATACTATAATCAGCTTTATTCAGTTACACTATAAATCACTTATTCAGTTATACACTATAAATCAGCTTTATTCAGTTATATACTATTCAGCTTTATTCAGTTATACTATAAATCAGCTTTATTCAGTTATACCATAAATCAGCTTTATTCAGTTATATACTATAAATCAGCTTTATTCAGTTATACACTATAAATCAGCTTTATTCAGTTATTACTATAAATCAGCTTTATTCAGTTATACACTATAAATCAGCTTTATTCAGTTATATACTATAAATCAGCTTTATTCAGTTATACACTATAATCAGCTTTATTCAGTTATACACTAAATCAGCTTCATTCAGTTATTCACTATAAATCAGCTTTATTCAGTTATACACTATAAATCAGCTTTATTCAGTTATATACTATAAATAAGCTTATTCAGTTATCACTATAATCAGCTTTATTCAGTTATACACTATAAATAAGCTTTATTCAGTTATACACTATAATCAGCTTTATTCAGTTATTACACTATAAATCAGCTTTATTCAGTTATACACTATAAATCAGCTTTATTCAGTTATACACTATAAATCAGCTTTATTCAGTTATACACTATGAATAAGCTTTATTCAGTTATCACTATAATCAGCTTTATTCAGTTATACACTATAAATCAGCTTTATTCAGTTATACTATAAATCAGCTTTATTCAGTTATACACTATAAATAGCTTTATTCAGTTATACACTATAAATCAGCTTTATTCAGTTATTCACTATAAATCAGTTTTATTCAGTTATACTATAAAATCAGCTTTATTCAGTTATACTATAAATCAGCTTTATTCAGTTATACTATAAATCAGCTTTATTCAGTTATATACTATAAATCAGCTTTATTCAGTTATACACTATAAATCTTTATTCAGTTATATACTATAAATCAGCTTTATTCAGTTATATACTGTAAATCAGCTTTATTCAGTTATACACTATAAATTAGCTTTATTCAGTTATACACTATAAACCAGCTTTATTCAGTTATACACTATAAATCAGCTTTATTCAGTTATATACTATAAATCAGCTTTATTCAGTTATATACTATAAATCAGCTTTATTCAGTTATACACTATAAATTAGCTTTATTCAGTTATACACTATAAATCAGCTTTATTCAGTTATACACTATAAATCAGCTTTATTCAGTTAATACTATAAATCAGCTTTATTCAGTTATACACTATAAATTCAGCTTTATTCAGTTATATACTATAAATAGCTTTATTCAGTTATACACTATAAATCA
Organism: Megaleporinus macrocephalus; assembly: GCA_021613375.1. Classification (NCBI taxonomy): domain Eukaryota; kingdom Metazoa; phylum Chordata; class Actinopteri; order Characiformes; family Anostomidae; genus Megaleporinus; species Megaleporinus macrocephalus. The sequence continues at coordinate 37,283,655 of CM038718.1, forward strand.
GCTTTATTCAGTTATACACTATAAATCAGCTTTATTCAGTTATACACTATAAATAGCTTTATTCAGTTATATACTATAAATTAGCTTTATTCAGTTATATACTATAAATAGCTTTATTCAGTTATACACTATAAATCAGCTTTATTCAGTTATACACTATAAATCAGCTTTATTCAGTTATACACTATAAATTAGCTTTATTCAGTTATACACTATAAATAGCTTTATTCAGTTAAATACTATAAATCAGCTTTATTCAGTTATACACTATAAATCAGCTTTATTCAGTTATATACTATAAATAGCTTTATTCAGTTATACACTATAAATCAGCTTTATTCAGTTATACACTATAAATCAGCTTTATTCAGTTATACACTATAAATTAGCTTTATTCAGTTTATACTATAAATTAGCTTATTCAGTTATATACTATAAATAGCTTTATTCAGTTATATACTATAAATCAGCTTTATTCAGTTATACACTATAAACCAGCTTTATTCAGTTATACACTATAAATCAGCTTTATTCAGTTATATACTATAATTAGCTTTATTCAGTTATATACTATAAATTAGCTTTATTCAGTTATACACTATAAATCAGCTTTATTCAGTTATATACTATAAATCAGCTTTATTCAGTTATACACTATAAACCAGCTTTATTCGGTTATACACTATAAATCAGCTTCATTCAGTTATATACTATAAGTCAGCTTTATTCAGTTATATACTATAAATTAGCTTTATTCAGTTATACACTATAAATTAGCTTTATTCAGTTATACACTATAAATAAGCTTTATTCAGTTATACACTATAAATTAGCTTTATTCAGTTAAATACACTATAAATCAGCTTTATTCAGTTATATACTATAAATAGCTTTATTCAGTTATATACTATAAATAGCTTTATTCAGTTATACACTATAAATTAGCTTTATTCAGTTATACACTATAAATAAGCTTTATTCAGTTATACTATAAATTAGCTTTATTCAGTTATATACTATAAATCAGCTTTATTTAGTTATATACTATAAATAGCTTTATTCAGTTATACACTATAAATTAGCTTTATTCAGTTATACACTATAAATCAGCTTTATTCAGTTATACACTATAAATTAGCTTTATTCAGTTATACACTATAAATCAGCTTTATTCAGTTATATACTATAAATAGCTTTATTTAGTTATACACTATAAATCAGCTTTATTCAGTTATATACTATAAATTAGCTTTATTCAGTTATATACTATAATAAGCTTTATTCAGTTATACACTATAATTAGCTTTATTCAGTTATATACTATAAATCAGCTTTATTCAGTTATATACTATAAATTAGCTTTATTCAGTTATACACTATAAATCAGCTTTATTCAGTTATACACTATAAATTAGCTTTATTCAGTTATATACTATAAATAAGCTTTATTCAGTTATACACTATAAATTAGCTTTATTCAGTTATACACTATAAATCAGCTTTATTCAGTTATACACTATAAATCAGCTTTATTCAGTTATACACTATAAATCAGCTTTATTCAGTTATATACTATAAATCACTTTATTCAGTTATACACTATAAATTCAGCTTTATTCAGTTATACACTATAAATCAGCTTATTCAGTTATATACTATAAATCACTTTATTCAGTTATACACTATAAATTAGCTTTATTCAGTTATACACTATAAATCAGCTTTATTCAGTTATTCACTATAAATCAGCTTTATTCAGTTATACACTATAAATCAGCTTTATTCAGTTATACTATAAATCAGCTTATTCAGTTATACACTATAAATCAGCTTTATTCAGTTATATACTATAAATCAACTTTATTCAGTTATACACTATAAATCAGCTTTATTCAGTTATACACTATAAATCAGCTTTATTCAGTTATATATCACACTAGTTTATTAAAGAGTAATATTAATTAAATATACTACAAACCTACTTAACGAGTTAGGCTCTATTTAACAGTTATACTCACCTCTTTTTTGGCTGAAACACAGATTCAGTCTAATATCTACTGTTCAAAATCCTCCATTCCATTATTTTAAATGTGAATCAGATCCAACAGATTCTGATCTACCAACAAGTCAGAGTGTAACAGTGCAAACCTACTCGTACATGTGATCAGATCACCAGAGCACACTTCACCTCTGTAATAAACTCTATCTCTCTCTCTCTTTCTTCTCTCCTCCCTCTCTCTCTCTTTCTCTCCCTCTCTTTCTCTCTTCTCTCTCTTTCTCTCCCTCTCTCTCTCTCTTTCTCTCCCTCTCTCTCTCTTCTCTCCTCTCTTTCTCTCCCTCTCTGTATGATGATGGTGACGGGCCATCAGTCTCTAGCACCGTGTGTGCTGTCAGCGTGTGTGCAGCGTGTGAGCAGGCGGGTGAGCAGGGGGTGAGCAGGCGTGTGTACTCTGGCAGGGAGACGGTGTTGACACTCAGAAGCAAATCTTTTAACGGGCTTTCAGATCCGCCGCTCTCCGTCCTGCAGCGCCAGCAGAACCTTTCTCTTCCTGTTTACTTAACACTTACAGAAAACCAACACAGCCACGCGCACACCTACCACACCGTACCTGCACACCAACACACCCCCACCTAACACACCCCCACCTAACACACACTCCCACCTAGCACCCCCCCCCCCCCTTTATACACAGTACTACTCAACAGCTCATCAGCATCACCCACAGGAAACACACTGAGACTTTAATCGTTTAGAACATATCAATATATAAACATCCAAAAAGTAAACATCCAAAAGTGATCGGACGCTCATGTTCTCACTCCTGAAAAGCAGAAACTAGAGTTAAACTTCAACCCAGCGCATTTCGAAACCTCTGTAGTTAAAGTTAATGGTCCAGGAAGACGAATCACTGCCGCTGTAGCTATTAAGGGACCGTCTACACAGCGCAGGACTCGCTTCCCGCGTACAGAGCCAAAATTAAACCACCGGCAGTAAACAGGGCGGCTCCAAGTACAGGTCTCCGTTAGCAACGGCCGCTCTCTGTCCCGCCGGAGACTCGGCCGTGTTTTACCTGAACACGGTTTAAAACCCGGAGTTAAACAGACTCCACCCTCAACTACACACACCATCATCATCTCCAGCTCATCCCGCTAGTCAGGGTCACGAGGGGGCGTCATCGAGCGAGGGCAGGGTACACCATGGACAGTTCACTAGTCTATCAAACACACATACACATACATACACACATAAATACACACACACACATACACACACACACATATAAAACCACACACACACACACATACACACACACACATATAAAAACACACACATACATACACATTATATGAGTGTGTGTATGTATGTGTGTGTATGTATTTGTGTGTGTGTTTATATGAGTGTGTGTATGTGTGTGTGCGTGTATGTATGTGTGTGTGTGTATGTATTTGTGTGTGTGTTTATATGAGTGTGTGTGTTTATATGTGTGTGTGTGTATGTGTGTGTATGTATGTGTGTGTGTTTATATGAGTGTGTGTGTGTATCTGTGTGTGTGTGTGTGTATGTGTGTGTTTATATGAGTGTGTGTGTGTATGTATGTGTGTGTTTATATGAGTGCGTGTGTGTGTATGTGTGTGTGTATGTGTGTACGTATTTGTGTGTGTGTTTATATGAGTGTGTGTGTGTGTATGTGTGTGTGTATGTATTTGTGTGTGTTTATATGAGTGTGTGTGTGTATGTGTGTATGTGTGTATGTGTGTGTGTGTGTATGTATTTGTGTGTGTGTTTATATGAGTGTGTGTGTGTGTGTATATATGAAAGTGTGTGTTTATGTGTATGTATTTGTGTGTGTGTTTATATGAGTGTGTGTGTTTATATGAGTGTGTGTGTGTATGTGTGTGTGTATGTATGTGTGTGTGTTTATGAGTGTGTGTGTGTATCTGTGTGTGTGTATGTATGTGTGTGTTTATATGAGAGTGTGTGTGTGTGTATGTATGTGTGTGTTTATATGAGTGTGTGTGTGTATGTGTGTGTGTGTATGTGTGTGTGTGTACGTATTTGTATGTGTGTTTATATGAGTGTGTGTATGTATTTGTGTGTGTGTTTATATGTGTGTGTGTGTATGTGTGTGTGTGTGTGTGTGTGTATGTATTTGTGTGTGTGTTTATATGAGTGTGTGTGTGTATATGAAAAGTGTGTTTTATGTATGTGTGTTTGTGTGTTTATACGTGTGTGTGTGTGTGTGTGTGTGTGTGTGAGCTGCAGGTACCAGGTCGTGTCTGTGTCTGTGTTCTGGAGGGGGTGATGGATGTGGTGTGTGGTGTGAGGTGGAGGGTGTTGAAAGAAGCACTGTGGTCTTTAATTCCTTCAAATCGGGGGATTTGCTAAACTACTCTGACCTTTGGTGGCAGAGGAGGTCCAGGCTCACGTGGACCCCCACTCAGGGGAGCGCCGGGAACATAATTTTAGTGTTAAACTCCGAAGGCCACTCAGCCCGAAGTAAATACTCGCCGCCACCCCCCCCCCCCCCCCCCCCCCCCCCAACCCTCAGTCGGGCTGTATCAATCAACCGAGTGTGTGTTTATACGGGCCACACATGTGCTGCAGGGTGGGCCGGGTCAGCGCCGCGGGTGAACGGGGGGCTGCAGCACTTGTAAATGGTGCTAAAGAAATATGTGTGGTGTATTTTATAGTTTGGTGGACGCGTCAGCACAGGTATATGATTCAGAACATATGAGCTCACTTACACATCCTGCACAGCTTATTTCCTCCTGAGTTACAGTCAACACTTTCTTATATATACATCACACAGTTCTATACATCACACAGTTCTATACATCACACAGTTCTATACATCACACAGGTATATACATCACACAGTTATATACAACACACAGTTATATACATCACACAGGTATATACATCACACAGTTCTATACATCACACAGTTCTATACATCACACAGTTATATACAACACACAGTTATATACATCACACAGGTATATACATCACACAGTCATATACATCACAGTTCTATACACACAGTTTATACATCACACAGTTATATACATCACACATCACACAGTTATATACATCACACAGTCATATACATCACACAGTTATATACATCACACAGTTCTATACATCACACAGTTCTATACAACACACAGTTATATACATCACACAGTTATATACATCACACAGGTATATACATAACAGTTATATACATCACACAGTTATATACATCACACAGTTCTATACATCACACAGGTATATACATCACACAGTTATATACAACACACAGTTATATACATCACACAGTTCTATACATCACACAGGTATATACATCACACAGTTCTATACATCACACAGTTCTATACATCACACAGTTATATACAACACACAGTTATATACATCACACAGGTATATACATCACACAGTCATATACATCACACAGTTATATACATCACACAGTTATATACATCACACAGTTCTATACAACACACAGTTCTATACAACACACAATTATATACATCACAGTTCTATACAACACACAATTATATACATCACAGTTCTATACATCACACAGTTATATACATCACACAGGTATATACATCACAGTTATATACATCACAGTTATATACATCACACAGTTATATACATCACACAGGTATATACATCACACAGTTATATACATCACACAGTTCTATACATCACACAGTTCTATACAACACACAGTTATATACATCACACAGTTATATACATCACACAGGTATATACATAACAGTTATATACATCACACAGTTATATACATCACACAGGTATATACATCACACAGTTATATACATCACACAGTTCTATACAACACACAGTTATATACATCACACAGGTATATACATCACAGTTATATACATCACACAGTTATATACATCACACAGGTATATACATCACAGTTATATACATCACACAGTTATATACATCACACAGGTATATACATCACCCAATTATATACATCACACAGTTATATACATCACACAGTTATATACATCACACAGGTATATACATCACACAGTTCTATAAGTCACACAGGTATATACATCACACAGTTATATACATCACACAGTTCTATACATCACACAGTTCTATACAACACACAATTATATACATCACAGTTATATACATCACACAGTTATATACATCACACAGGTATATACATCACAGTTATATACATCACACAGTTATATACATCACACAGTTATATACACCACACAGTTCTATACAACACACAGGTATATACATCACACAGTTATATACATCACACAGTTATATACATCACACAGTTCTATACAACACACAGTTATATACATCACACAGGTATATACATCACAGTTATATACATCACAGTTATATACATCACACAGTTCTATACATCACACAGTTCTATACAACACACAGTTATATACATCACACAGGTATATACATCACACAGTTATATACATCACACAGGTATTACATCACAGTTATATACATCACACAGTTATATACATCACACAGGTATATACATCACACAATTATATACATCACACAGTTCTATACAACACACAGTTATATACATCACACAGGTATATACATCACACAGTTCTATACATCACACAGTTCTATACATCACACAGTTCTATACAACACACAGTTATATACATCACACAGGTATATACATCACACAGTTAAATACAGCACACAGTTATATACATCACACAGTTATATACAACACACAGTTATAAACATCACACATTACATTGTTATACATTGATCATGTTTATAAACATCACACATTACATTGTTATACAATGATCGTGTTTACAGTGGTGGTGATGGTGTTTACAGTGGTGGTGATGGTGTTTACAGTGGTGGTGATGGTGTTTACAGTGGTGGTGGTGATGTTTACAGTGGTGGTGATGGTGTTTACAGTGGTGGTGGTGGTGTGTTTAAAGTGGTGGGTGGTGGTGGTTACAGTAGTGATGATGGTGTTTACAGTGGTGGTGATGGTGTTTACAGTGGTGGTGGTGGTGGTGTTTAAAGTGGTGGTGGTGGTGGTGGTTACAGTAGTGATGATGGTGTTTACAGTGGTGGTGATGGTGTTTACAGTGGTGGTGGTGGTGTTTAAAGTGGTGGTGGTGGTGATTACAGTAGTGATGATGGTGTTTACAGTGGTGGTAATGGTGTTTACAGTGGTGGTAATGTTGTTTACAGTGGTGGTGATGTTTACAGTGGTGGTGATGGTGTTTACAATGGTGGTGATGTGTGTTTACAGTAGTGATGATGGTGTTTATAGTGGTGATGATGGTGTTTACAGTGGTGGTAATGGTGTTTACAGTGGTGGTGATGTTTACAGTGGTGGTGATGGTGGTTACGGTGGTGGTGATGGTGTTTACAGTGGTGGTAATGGTGTTTACAGTGGTGGTGATGTTTACAGTGGTGGTGATGGTGCTTACGGTGGTAGAAATGGTGTTTACAGTGATGGGTGGTGTTTACAGTGGTGGTGATGGTGTTTACAGTGGTGGTGATGGTAACCAGGGGTCTCCATGTCTACAACACTAATCTCCACATTGTATTTACTATGAAACCCACCAGTGAAGCTACACGTGTCTTCTGAGTTTATCTGGATGTTGATGGTAAAATGTGGAAGATCTGAAAATACTAGGTTTTCTTTGGGGACTATTTGAACCTCACAGCGTCCTGCATGTATCCCTCCACCATGAATGGAGTTTAAGACTGAGATCTTCTCTAAACTATCATAAACAGCGTCTCAGAATCAGACAGTGTATTTATAACATCTACTGTAAGAACTTTCTGTGAGGAGCTTCTAGAGGTGGATGTCTGGTTCCATTCACCACCACTGGGAACAGATGTGACTGGATCTAGAACAGCTTTTAGAGGTGGACGTCTGGTTCCATTCACCACCACTGGGAACAGATCTGACTGGATCTAGAACAGCTTTTAGAGGTGGACATCTGGTTCCATTCACCACCACTGTGAACAGATCTGACTGTATCTAGAACAGCTTTTAGAGGTGGACGTCTGGTTCCATTCACCTCCACTGTGAACAGATCTGACTGTATCTAGAACAGCTTTTAGAGGTGGACGTCTGGTTCCATTCACCACCACTGTGAACAGATCTGACTGGATCTAGAACAGCTTTTAGAGGTGGACGTCTGGTTCCATTCACCACCACTGGGAACAGATCTGACTGGATCTAGAACAGCTTTTAGAGGTGGACGTCTGGTTCCATTCACCACCACTGTGAACAGATCTGACTGGATCTAGAACAGCTTTTAGAGGTGGACGTCTGGTTCCATTCACCACCACTGTGAACAGATCTGACTATATCTAGAACAGCTTTTAGAGGTAGACGTCTGGTTCCATTCACCACCACTGTGAACAGATCTGACTGTATCTAGAACAGCTTTTAGAGGTGGACGTCTGGTTCCATTCACCACCACTGTGAACAGATCTGACTGTATCTAGAACAGCTTTTAGATGTGCATGTCTGGTTCCATTCACTAAAATTCAGTATTGTATTATTTATGATGTAGTAGCCATTGTTCACGTTTTATCTGTTTTTGGACTGATCCTTCACTCGCCACCCCTTCACTTCTTCTTCTTCTTCTTACCTTCTTCTCTAAAGTATCAACAGCTGTGAGACACACAAACACAGTAAATGAGCAGAGCTGAGAAAACCCAACACAGTTCAGTAGGTTTATTAAAAAATAAGTTTTCGGTGTCATGACAACCAGTCAATACAGCAGCTGTGATGTGATTGCTGGAGAACTGTTCTATTACAGACAACCAGTATGAAACAAAACTCAGGAGGCTGCCATTGTTTACCGCTATGCTAATGAGGGTGATTACAGGTTTTGGAGTGTTTTCTATTGGTCAGTTCATCATGAAACCCCTCTCAGGATATAAAGAACAGAGATCTGTATCTCTCTCTGTTTCTCTCTCTGTATTCTATTCTCTGTTTCTCTCTCTGTATCTATCTCTCTCTGTATCTCTCTCTCTCTGTTTCTCTCTCTGTTTCTCTCTCTCTCTCTGTATCTCTCTCTCTGTTTCTCTCTCTCTGTTTCTCTCTCTCTCTGTTTCTCTCTCTCTCTCTGTATCTCTCTCTCTGTTTCTCTCTCTCTCTGTTTCTCTCTCTCTCTTCTCTGTATCTCTCTCTCTGTTTCTCTCTCTCTCTGTTTCCTCTCTCTCTGTTTCTCTCTGTATCTATCTCTGTTTCTCTCTCTGTATCTATCTCTCTCTCTGTTTCTCTCTCTCTCTCTGTATCTCTCTCTCTCTGTTTCTCTCTCTCTCTGTTTCTCTCTCTCTGTTTCTCTCTCTCTCTCTGTATCTCTCTCTCTGTTTCTCTCTCTCTCTGTTTCTCTCTCTCTCTGTTTCTCTCTCTCTCTGTTTCTCTCTCTCTGTTTCTCTCTCTCTCTGTTTCTCTCTCTCTCTGTTTCTCTCTCTCTCTCTGTATCTCTCTCTCTGTTTCTCTCTCTCTCTGTTTCTCTCTCTCTCTGTTTCTCTCTCTGTTTCTCTCTCTGTTTCTCTCTCTGTATCTATCTCTCTCTCTGTTTCTCTCTCTCTCTGTATCTCTCTCTCTCTCTGTTTCTCTCTCGTTTCTCTCTCTCTCTCTCTGTATCTTCTCTCTGTTTCTCTCTCTCTCTGTTTCTCTCTCTCTCTGTTTTCTCTCTCTCTCTGTTTCTCTCTCTCTCTGTTTCTCTCTCTCTCTGTTTCTCTCTTTCTCTGTTCTCGCTCTCTCTGTTTCTCTCTCTCTCTGTTTCTCACTCTCTCTGTTTCTCTCTTCTCTGTTTCTCGCTCTCCTGTTTCTCTCTCTTCTGTATCTCTCTCTCTCTCTGTTTCTCTCTCTCTGTATCTCTCTCTCTGTTTCTCTCTCTCTCTCTGTATCTCTCTCTCTCTGTTTCTCACTCTCTCTGTTTCTCTCTTTCTCTGTTTCTCGCTCTCTCTGTTTCTCTCTCTCTCTGTATCTCTCTCTCTCTCTCTGTTTCTCTCTCTCTGTATCTCTCTCTCTGTTTCTCTCTCTCTCTCTGTATCTCTCTCTCTCTGTTTCTCTCTCTCTCTGTATCTCTCTTTGTATCTCTATTGAGCAACAGAGAGAGATACAGAGAGTTTATTACAGTAAATGTGTTAGTCTTTATTACAGTAACAGTGTTGTTTATTACAGTAAACAGTGTTAGTTTATTACAGTAAATGTGTTAGTTTATTATCAGTAACAGTGTTGGTTTTATTACAGTAACGTGCTGGGTTTTATTACAGTAAATGTGTTAGTTTATTACAGTAACAGTGTTGTTTATTACCAGTAACAGTGTTAGTTTATTACAGTAAATGTGTTAGTTATTACAGTAACAGTGTTAGTTTATACAGTAACAGTGTTAGTTTATTACAGTCACAGTGTTGGTTTATTACAGAATAGTGTTGATTTATTACAGTAACAGTGTTGGTTTATTACAGTAATAAGTGTTTGTTTTATTACAGTAACAGTGTTGGGTTTATTACAGTAATAGTGTTTGTTTATTACAGTAACCGTGTTAGTTTATTACAGTAACAGTGTTGGTTTATTACAGTAATAGTGTTTGTTTATTACAGTAACAGTGTTAGTTTATTACAGTAATAGTGTTTGTTTATTACAGTAACCGTGTTAGTTTATTACAGTAACAGTGTTGGTTTATTACAGTAACAGTGTTAGTTTATTACAGTAACAGTGTTGATTTATTACAGTAACAGTGTTGGTTTATTACAGTATAAGTGTTGATTTATTACAGTATCAGTGTTGGTTTATTACAGTATCAGTGTTAGTTTATTACAGTAACAGTGTTGATTTATTACAGTAACAGTGTTGGTTTGTTACAGTAACAGTGTTGGTTTATTACAGTAACAGTGTTAGTTTATTACAGTAACAGTGTTGATTTATTACAGTAACAGTGTTAGTTTATTACAGTAACAGTGTTGATTTATTACAGTAACAGTGTTAGTTTATTACAGTAACAGTGCTGGTTTATTACAGTAACAGTGTTGTTTATTACAGTGACAGTGTTTGTGTATTACAGTAATAGTGTTAGTTTATTACAGTAACAGTGTTAGTTTATTACAGTAACAGTGTTAGTTTATTACAGTCACAGTGTTAGTTTATTACAGTAACAGTGTTGATTTTATTACAGTAACAGTGTTGGTTTGTTACAGTAACAGTGTTGGTTTATTACAGTAACAGTGTTGGTTTATTACAGTAACAGTGTTGTTTATTACAGTGACAGTGTTTGTGTATTACAGTAATAGTGTTAGTTTATTACAGTAACAGTGTTAGTTTATTACAGTAACAGTGTTGGTTTATTACAGTAACAGTGTTGGTTTGTTACAGTAACAGTGTTGGTTTATTACAGTAACAGTGTTAGTTTATTACAGTAACAGTGTTGATTTATTACAGTAACAGTGTTAGTTTATTACAGTAACAGTGTTTGTTTATTACAGTAACCGTGTTGGTTACAGTAACAGTGTTGGGTACAGTATAATATGTGTAGTTATGTTATTACACTGTAATACTCTTCATCTCACTCACACATCTGCACGGTATACAGCACTTCACTGCCCTCTAGTGGCCGCATGATATGATCTCCTCTTACGTTACGTCCCATATACACCCCCCAGCCCCACCCCCCTACCTTCACCATCTGTCTCTCTGTAAAAACACACACTCTGATGGGAGGACGCTCGTAAACGCTGAAACGGATTTATATCCGGCTCTGCGCCGAATACGCAGCTCTGCTCAGTCTGGAAAACCATTTACAGGTCCAGCAAAGCCAACCATGCTCACACCACTACTGGACTGATTAGCAAAGGTCAGTTCTCCACGGAGGCAGTCCATTCAGTGGTCAGGAGATTAGAAAACACTGGTTTCACTTACAGTAAATCAGCAGAAAACCACACGGCCGCTCTTTTTAAAACAACATTCTTTACTTCTTTTGAAAACTGTGTTGCATAAACTAAACGGTTAGGTATGTACACAGTCGTTCAGTTCTAGATCCAGTCAGATCTGTTCACAGTGGTGGTGAATGGAACCAGACGTCCACCTCTAAAAGCTGTTCTAGATCCAGTCAGATCTGTTCACAGTGGTGGTGAATGGAACCAGACGTCCACCTCTAAAAGCTCCTCACAGAAAGTTCTTACAGTAGATGTTATAAATACACTGTCTGATTCTGAGACACTGTTTATGATAGTTTAGAGAAGATTTCAATCTTAGAAACCAGACCGACAACAAGACAGGCTGACTAATAGAGTCTATGACCATGTATGTTGGTGGTCAGTCTGTCTTTTGCAAACTGCAATCTTAACAGTAAATGGTGGTCTATGGTAGTCTTTGGTTGTTCTGTGACATGATATTGTGGTCTATTACAGGGAATGGTGGTCTATTTAGGCAGTCTATGTTGGTTTTTTGACAAGGACATAAGTCGTATATGGCATTGTATGGCCAGTCTACTGCAGTCTATGATGCTGTATGGCAGTAGATGGCTGTTTATGGCAGAGTATGGAGTCTATGGTGGTCCTTGACAGGGCATAGTGTACTAAGACAGTATATAAAGGTATTCCTTGATGGTCCATTACAGGTCACAGTCGTCTATGGCATTGTATGGCTGTCTAGGGTGGTGTTATGGTAGAATATTTCAGTATATGACTGTGTTTATAGGCATACTATGGAGGTCTACAACATTGTATGGTGGTGTATGGCAGGACACCAGTCCATGACTGTATATGATAATGTAAGCACACTATTGGCAGTGTATGCTAGTTTAGGGCAGTAGTAGTTTGATGGTACACAGTCTATGTTATTGTATGTGATCTATGGCAGTGGATAGTCTTTGATACTTTATGGTCTGTCTTTAGTTGCCTATATGGTATATGGTTTATACCTGTGTACAGCAGTGTAAGACAGTAGACTGTATATGGAAGTACAGAGTCTAAGCTATTGTGTGCTGGTCTGTCTGCCGTTGGATAGTCTTTGATACTCTAATGGTTGTGTATACTTTCTATATGGTAGTCTACAGCAGTGTGAGACAGTGGACTACATATGGCAGTACACAGTCAATGGCAGAAGACGGTCTACAGTATATGGTAGTCTGTGACAGTAGAACATATTTGTGTATGGTGGTCTATGGCAGTAGAAAAGTAGTCAGCAGTTCAAAGTCTATGGCAATAGACGGTCTATAGTAGTGTTTGGCAGTAGACTATCTGTATGGCAGTCTAGCAGGACTGGGCTAGGTTTGAACCCAGAACCCCTGCTTTGATATTTAAACCCAACTGTTGGGCTGATAAGACCGACCCTGGAGTGTTGCGGTCTCCAGAGATTGTGTGGCAGCTTGAGTTACCTGTAGTAAAGTTACTGTAAGTGAGCTGACCACAGAGCAGGACACCTGAACTGGTCTTCTGGCTTGAGCTGTCCAGGTCACCAGTGAATCTGTAGCCTAAGCAGAGAGGGGTGGTCTTGACTTAAGACTGTGACGGGTCCCAGATTTTACACAGAAAAGACTGAAACGAGATGTTTGTTTTTTATTAGACTTTATTAATTCATACTGGCAGTAATGGAACTGACTGGTTTCCGATTAGGGAAATCCCAGTGACCCATTTAAACAGTGACAGCGTTTATTTTTATTAACTCTATTAAACTCTATACTCTGTTTTAAGTTATAAAACTGAAAAGAGTTGTGTAAAGTCTCAGGCATGCAGACACGTTGAACAGTATATTTAAAAGAGTTTCAGAGAAACGACATCGTGATCTGAATGAAATCCTTAAGGGCGAAGATTTGAAGTTTCTGTTGGACTGCTCTCCATCACTCAGGCAAATGTGTTTTTGGTAAAGGATCTATTTTATTCCGTCCTCTCTGTTGTATTCGGTCCTTCCTTTGTAAATATACATACATAATTCACTGGGTTTTGTTCCAATACATTTTTCTCTGTGTTTACATACACGTCCTGGCAGATAATGTGGAAAAGATTTGTTTTATAGCCTCTGCGCTCCAAACAGACTTTGTGTTAAAGCTTGCAGATGGTTTTGATGGGAAAAAATGTTTTATCGCAAGTATGTTTTTAATCTGGACACGATAGGTCGACCGCTGACCCGTGTTTACGTGGTCTGCGTTATGTATAGCAGATTAATCTGAGGATGAAAGCACATTTTATTACTTTGTGATTAGTCTGGAATAAACACGATGCACACTGGAACTGCTGATACGGATTATTTCCAGCTGCATCCAGAGACGTATTGCCCCTTATTCACACCAGGAGGGGCAGCTCGCTGTATTAAATAGTTTAATTTAGAAACATTTAAGAGGAACATTATACATAAAATATCAAACTGAAGGAATTTTCACTAGAGCAGGAAAAAGACCTTGTTCACAGGATCCGTTCACAGGATCTTTCAGAGCTCCAGTTTTACTGAGAAACTTTTGCTCCCAGCGTCGTGTGTTCTGTGATCCTATATACTGTAGTGTATGGTGGTCTACGGTAATAGACAGTCTACACTAGTGTATGGTGGTCTATAGCAGTAAACTGTCTACAGTAGTGTATGGTGGTATTTACTAGTCTGACCACTGACCTGGTATTCTACAACCTGGTGGCTAGTCTACAACCCATTGGCTGGTCTATAACCCGATGGTTAATGTACAGCTTGATGGTTCATCTATAGCCCAGTGGTTAATCTATAGCCCAGTGGTTAGTCTACGATCTGATGGTTAGTCTACAATCTGGTGGTTTGTCTATGACCTGGTAGTTAGTCTACGACCTGGTGGTTAGTCTATAATCTGGTGGTTAATCTACAGCCCAGTGGTTAGTCTACGACCTGATGGTTAGTCTATGATCTGGTGGTTTGTCTATGACCTGGTAGTCTACGACCTGGTGGTTAGTCTACAGTCCAGTGGTTAGTCCACAACCTGATGGATAGTCTACAATATGGTGGTTTGTCTACAATCTGGTGGTTACTCTACAGCCCAGTGGTTAGTCTATGATCTGAAGTGTTTCAGTGCCTGTGATCTTATCTGTTTGAACATCCATCAGGTTCAGTAATCAACATCAGCAGCTAGTCCAGTGTAAACATGTGAGACCCAGCGTCCTGTTAAAGTCCAGTGCTAATGGATTGCCGGTAATGAAACACGTACTGGTCAGTGGTCAGTGGTCAGGGGGAGTTATGGGGTGAGAAATGTCACACTTCTCATGGAACAAGGCTTAACGTGAGCAAATACAAAGACCTGGCCAAAGCGCTTCAGCAGCTGAGAACGATTATTAACGGTGCAGCCGCAGGACAGCGTAACATCTGTGAAGAGTGAACGATGACCGTTATCTGGACACAGTTTCCAGAAACGCATCTGACGCTGAGCCGCTCACAGATTAGATTTATTTGTTGAAGGTTGGCTCTATCTTCTGAAATATCCAAGTTCACACAATCACATCCCAACATACTGTAGTCGCTCAGCTGAGACGGGTTTGTGTCTGAAGGTTTCTACTGGAGCTAAAGGCTAATGTAGCTAATGGAAGCTTGTCCTGCACCATTTAGCATTGAGCTAATTAGCGATATAATTAATCCCTGAACACAAAAGATGCACTAAATTCACCGTAACACACAACCTCCAGCACCTTATCTCCTTATTACGATCATTCTGAAAATAAAGAACAAAGTTAAGAAATAAACAAAGGAGTCAAAAGTATTTACATTCATTACTCAAGCAGAAGTATAGATACTCAGGTAGAAGTATAGATACTCAGGTAGAAGTATAGATACTCAGGTAGAAGTATAGATACTACATTTTAAAATACTTCTGTAGAAGTTGAAATATTAACTCAAGCTTTCTACTTTAGTAAAAGTGTAAATGTTCTGCTTTCAAAACTACTTAAAGTATAAAAGTAATGTATCTTGTGCTGTAAAACATTGTATGTAGGTTATATATAACTATACTGTTAAGTATATATAATAATGACTATACTGTTATTATTATACTATGTCTATTATTATTTTGTACACCGTGTATTCAGTCTATACATATAAATATTACTGCTTTTTATTGTATGAATGCATAACTGTGTATTTACACTGCTGAAATAGTCTACACTGTTTACACTGGTTCACTCATATACATATTCAATTAATTTTATATTCAATATTTACATTGTGCACTTGTGGAATAGTTACTGTATGTTTTAAATTTTCCTCTGGGATCAATAATCTATCTATCTATCTATCTATCTATCTATCTATTTAATTGTATTGTATCACATATAAATTAAAGACTAGAATATTAGCTTGTGTTGGAGTTCAGCTCTGAGATATTAGCTTGTTTAGCTTAGTTTTAGCTACACTGGCTCTATAAAACACAACTTTAATTTCATAGTTGTGTTAAATTACAACATAATATCATTTTACATTTTGATTTAATTACATTGTATTGGGTTCCACTGCAGTAGCATATTAGCTTCTGGCTAGCATGTTAGCTCGGGGCTGGGATATTCGTTTACAGATAAACCATTTAGACCTAAAAGTTTCAGATAATTGTTTATATTGTTTATACTGTATTGAATTGTTCTGTATTGTTTTGCAGAGGGCTACAATATTAGCTTGTTGCTAGAGCATGAGCTACAGTGAGACTCTAGAGCTTTAATTTCAGATATTATTTTATATACTAATAAATACTAAGAAGTATATTGATTTCTGGCTAGTATGTTAGCTCAGGGCTACAGCACGGGATTATATTGAACTGTATTGTGTTGTATAGTAGTATCGTGAATATTAGCCTAGGCTAATATTAGGCTAGTATATTAGCTTTGGGCTAAGAGGTTAGCTTGTGACTACAGTATTAGCTACATTGGGAATCTATCACATGAGATAATGTAATTGTATATAATTGTATATATTCTATTAAATTCTATTGAGTTGTATTGAAGTACTGTGACTGTTAGCTTTTGGCTAGTATTTTAGCTCAGGGCTAAGATGCTAGCTTGTGGCTACAGCATTAATTCAGACCATTAGCATAACTTGTTTCAAATAATCTTTTAATGTTTTTATAATGTTAAAATCTCTAAAAAACTGGAAACGTAAACATATTATTATCAACCCAAACGCATACATTTATATTTACATTTACAGTTATATTCAAGTGATAATGTGGAAAAACAACCATGTTTAAATGTGAAAGTCTGATTTTAAGCAGAATTTAAAATTGATTCTGGATTCTGCGGTCAGTGTGTGACCCCGGCGTGTCGGTTGGTGGGGTTGAAGTATTAAACTGGACTGTGTTTATTGAAAGGAAGGAAACTGACCGGCTCTCTGCTGAACTGCGTCTGTGGTGCATTATGCAGTAACACTGTCCACATGTTTGTCTTGCAGCGAGACGCAGACACACAGGCCAGTCCTGATGGCAGGCTCTTGGGGCTCAGCCAGCACTGGACACTGGCTCTAGGAGCCCACGGGGCCTTCGCTTCAACCAGGAACATTTCACAGGTCAGCCACCGCACTGAGGTCACTACAGCACTGTAGACAGTGTAGACCTGTAGATGGACAGAAGTAGCAGCACCAGTTCATCAACTGTGAGCGGATGATCTCATGTATATATCTGTTAATGATCATACATACATATTTATATACTGTGGATATCACTGCAGATAAATACTGACAGTACTGACATCTGATCAATAAGTGTCTGATCACCAGTAAGAACAGCAGATCTGATTAGAACAGATGTAAATAATCAGACATACAATACAAAGTAAGATGAATATGTTATTGTGAGAGAAGTAGATCAGATCTTGATCCAGTTTGAAGAACAAAGTTAGGTTCCAGATTTCTCCTGGACGCCCCAGACATTGTATGAATGTATTCAGTAGTGGTGATGGTGTTTACAGTGGTGGTGATTATGTTCACAGTGGTGATGGTGGTGATGGTGTTTACAGTGGTGGTGGTGGTGGTGGGGATGATGTTTACAGTGGTGGTGATGATGGTGTTTACAGTGGTGGTGACGGTGTTTACAGTGGTGGTGACGGTGTTTACAGTGGTGGTGATGGTGTTTACAGTGGTGGAGATTATGTTCACAGTGGTGATGGTGGTGATGGTGTTTACAGTGGTGGTGATGTTTAGAGTGGTGGTGATGTTGTTTACAGTGGTGGTGATGGTGATTACAGTGGTGGTAATGTTTACAGTGGTGGTGATTATGTTCACAGTAGTGATGGTGGTGATGGTGTTTACAGTGGTGGTGATGGTGTTTACAGTGGTGGTGATGTTTAGAGTGGTGATGATGTTTACAGTGGTGATGATGGTGATTACAGTGGTGGTAATGTTTACAGTGGTGGTGATGGTGTTTACAGTGGTGGTGATGTTTAGAGTGGTGATGATGTTTACAGTGGTGATGATGGTGATTACAGTGGTGGTAATGTTTACAGTGGTGGTGATGGTGTTTACAGTGGTGGTGATGTTGTTTACAGTGGTGGTGGTGGTGATGGTGTTTACAGTGGTGGTGGTGTTTACAGTGGTTTTGAGGGTGTTTACAGTGGTGATGATGGTGATTACAGTGGTGGTAATGTTTACAGTGGTGGTGATGGTGTTTAGAGTGGTGGTGATGTTTAGAGTGGTGATGATGTTTACAGTGGTGATGATGGTGATTACAGTGGTGGTAATGTTTACAGTGGTGGTGATGGTGTTTACAGTGGTGGTGGTGGTGATGGTGTTTACAGTGGTGGTGGTGTTTACAGTGGTTTTGAGGGTGTTTACAGTGGTGGTGATGGTGTTTACAGTGGTGGTGATGTTATTTACAGTGGTGGTGGTGATGGTGTTTACAGTGGTGGTGATGGTGTTTACAGTGGTGGTGATGTTTACAGTGGTAGTGAGGGTATTTACAGTGGTGGTGATGGTGTTTACAGTGGTGTTGATGTTTACTGTGGTGTGATGGTGTTTACAGTGGTGGTGATGATGTTTACTGTGGTGGTGATGGTATTTACAGTGGTGGTACTGTTTACAGTGGTGGTGATGGTGTTTACAGTGGTTTTGAGGGTGTTTACAGTGGTGGTGATGGTGTTTACAGTGGTGGTGATGTTATTTACAGTGGTGGTGGTGATGGTGTTTACAGTGGTGGTGTTGGTGTTTACAGTGGTGGTGATGTTTACAGTGGTAGTGAGGGTATTTACAGTGGTGGTGATGGTGTTTACAGTGGTGTTGATGTTTACAGTGGTGGTGATGGTGTTTACAGTGGTGGTAATGTTTACAGTGGTGGTGATGGTGATGGTGTTTACAATAGTAGTGAGGGTATTTACAGTGGTGGTGATGGTGTTTACAGTGGTGGTGGTGATGTTTACAGTGGTGGTGATGGTGTTTACAGTGGTGGTGATGGTGTTTACAGTGGTGGTGATGTTTACAGTGGTGGTGATGGTGTTTACAGTGGTGGTAAAGGTGTTTACAGTGGTGGTGATGGTGTTTACAGTGGTGGTGGTGATGTTTACAGTGGTAGTGAAGGTGTTTACAGTGGTAGTGAGGGTGTTTACAGTGGTGCTGATGGTGTTTACAGTGGTGCTGATGGTGTTCACAGTGGTGTCGATGGTGTTCACAGTGGTGGTGATGGTGTTTACAGTGGTGGTGGTGGTGATGGTGTTTACAGTGGTGTTGAAGGTGTTCACAGTGGTGGGGATGATGTTTACAGTGGTGGTGATGATGGTGTTTACAGTGGTGGTGGTGGTGTTTACAGTGATGGTGAGGGTGTTTACAGTGGTGGTGGTGGTGTTTACAGTGGTGGTGATGGTGTTCACAGTGGTGTTGATGGTGTTCACAGTGGTGGTGATGGTGTTTACAGTGGTGGTGAGGGTGTTTACAGTGGTGTTGATGGTGTTCACAGTGATGGTGAGGGTGTTTACAGTGGTGCTGATGGTGTTCACAGTGGTGGTGATGGTGTTTACAGTGGTGGTGATAGTGTTTACAGTGGTGGGGATGATGTTTACAGTGGTGGTGGTGATGGTGTTTACAGTGGTGGTGATGGTGTTTACAGTGGTGGTGGTGGTGATGGTGTTTACAGTGGTGTTGAAGGTGTTCACAGTGGTGGGGATGATGTTTACAGAGGTGGTGATGATGGTGTTTACAGTGGTGGTGGTGGTGTTTACAGTGATGGTGAGGGTGTTTACAGTGGTGGTGGTGGTGTTTACAGTGGTGGTGATGGTGTTCACAGTGGTGTTGATGGTGTTCACAGTGGTGGTGATGGTGTTTACAGTGGTGGTGAGGGTGTTTACAGTGGTGTTGATGGTGTTCACAGTGATGGTGAGGGTGTTTACAGTGGTGCTGATGGTGTTCACAGTGGTGGTGATGGTGTTTACAGTGGTGGTGATAGTGTTTACAGTGGTGGGGATGATGTTTACAGTGGTGGTGGTGATGGTGTTTACAGTGGTGGTGATGGTGTTTACAGTGGTGGGGATGATGTTTACAGTGGTGGTGATGATGGTGTTTACAGTGGTGGGGATGATGTTTACAGTGGTGGTGATGATGGTGTTTACAGTGGTGGTGGTGTTTACAGTGGTGGTGATGGTGTTTACAGTGGTTCTGGTGGTGTTTACAGTGGTGGTGATGGTGTTTACAGTGGTGGTGATGGTGTTCACAGTGGTGTCGATTGTGTTTACAGTGGTGGTGGTGGTGATGATGTTTACAGTGGTGTTGATGGTGTTCACAGTGATGGTGAGGGTGTTTACAGTGGTGCTGATGGTGTTTACAGTGGTGTTGATGGTGTTCACAGTGGTGGTGATGGTGTTTACAGTGGTGGTGGTGGTGATGGTGTTTACAGTGGTGGTGATGGTGTTTACAGTGGTGATGATGGTGTTTACAGTGGTGGTGATGGTAACCAGGGGTCTCCATGTCTACAACACTAATCTACACACTGTATTTACTATGAAACCCACCAGTGAAGCTACACGTGTCTTCTGAGTTTATCTGGATGTTTATGGTAAAATGTGGAAGATCTGAAAATACTAGGTTTTTTTGGGGACTATTTGAACCTCACAGCGTCCTGCATGTATCCCTCCACCATGAATGGAGTTTAAGACTGAGATCTTCTCTAAACTATCATAAACAGCGTCTCAGAATCAGACAGTGTATTTATAACATCTACTGTAAGAACTTTCTGTGAGGAGCTTTTAGAGGTGGACGTCTGGTTCCATTCACCTCCACTGTGAATAGATCTGACTGTATCTAGAACAGCTTTTAGAGGTGGACGTCTGGTTCCATTCACCTCCACTGTGAACAGATCTGACTTTGAGTGTTTGTTGATTAGTCAGACTTTTCAGCTCTCTCTCTCTCTTTCTCTCTCTCTCCGCAGGACGTGTGCTCATGAGGTCGTCGACGCTGGTCCTGCTCTTCCTGATCAGCGTCCAGGCTGCACTCAACACGGGGGGCCACAGGGTCCAGGCACAAGGTCCAGCCAATCAGCACGCAGGAATGGAGCGCAGGCCTTCGTCTGGACGCTCCCGGCAGGAGTCGACCCACGATGACCTCATCCCCACCGTTGACCCCAAACTGTTCAACAAGCGCCGGTACCGGTCGCCCCGCGTGCTCTTTAGCGACGTGGCTCCGTCCGACAGCGACATGGCGGGGGCCCGAGGTCCTCGTGTCCGGCGGAGGGCCAGCGAGTTCCTGCACCGCGGCGAATACTCGGTGTGCGACAGCGAGAACCACTGGGTGGGCAACCTGACCCGCGCCACGGACGTAGCGGGCAACGAGGTGACGGTGCTGCCCGACGTCCGCATCAACGACGTGGTGAAGAAGCAGTTTTTCTACGAGACCACGTGCCGCGTCAACACGGCCAGCGGCGCCCCCCGGGGGAGAGGGGCCAGCGGGATAAAGGCGGGGACGTCCGGCTGCAGAGGGATCGACAACAAGCACTGGAACTCGTACTGCACCAACACGCACACGTACGTGCGGGCGCTCACGTCCTTCAAGAACCAGATCGCCTGGAGGCTCATCCGCATCAACGCCGCCTGCGTGTGCGTGCTCAGCCGGAAGTCGTGGAGGCATTGACCCGCCCGTGTAGTCCTTCCTCAGCAAACCTCTGTCCGAAGTCTCACCCGACCAAACCCACCTCCCCCGCCCCACCAAATAACAAACATTATACTGCCAATACAGTGTACCAGACTCCTCCCCCTATACCTCCCCCACCTACCCCCCACCCCCAGCCCTGTCCTACCCTACCTCACACTGTAAATTATTGGTCTCTTAAGTTATGATGACTGCATGACATATTTATATAGTTTATACTGTCAGATATAAATGTGTATGTGTATATACAGTATACATCCAGAAATGCAAGCTTATGTTGTGTTGTTGTTCATGCTGTTATTTATTAAACACTTCAGTACTTCAGTACAGCACTCGCCAGCCTCTTTACCTGCTTCACACTGAGCACAGCACAAGGGGGCGACCTGGGTCCAGCTCTGAGAACCATCAGACCATCAGACCACCACCTTCACCTAGTGAGCAGCTGGAGATACTAGAGTAACAGGCTAAGCTACACTCCTGGTCCTACACTCCACTCACATGGAAACAACTGACCAAATCTTGAAACAATAATAATAATATCATCACTGTCCAAAGATAAACAGCATTCAGGTGCTGCATGATGAACGGACCAATAGAAATGCTCCAAAGTAGCTTGGTAAACGTCTGGTTCCATTGACTTCCATTAACAGTACATCCGTTTGTTGGCCGGCTTTTTTAAAGCTGTTGTTTTGGAGCTACGTGTTTATCTTTGGGCAGCAACGAGATGCAACCAAATGTGTAGGAGTGAGTTTAATGTGGGGGGGTGCATATTTGCTGCTAAAATCAAAGCCCACCCTCAGTAACGTGGTTTTGCAGATCACAAAGCCATGTACATTAAAGTTCAAGTTCAAGTTACAAGTCAGATGTCATCACAAAGCAGCTTTCCTGTAAATCTGAGACCCCATGAGACGGTCCTTCACCTTCTCACACCTTCTGGTAACCGTGTGCAGGACGTTTCTGCTTGGGACACGTGACAGGAGGACGTGGAGTTCCCTCACCTCGTTGGCAAAAGCGATGCACACATATATAAATATTAAATACATACGTATCAAAAAAGAAACGCTTAGAAGTAACCACCCTTAAACCCTTCAGCTGATTTCACATACTGAAACCTTCATACATATAGCTGCATACTGTGAGTTGCATGCAACATCATTACATGCAACTTCAGAGCTATGCAAAGCAATGAAAAGACAGTTGTGAGGCTGGCTTTACACAGTTAAACTCTGGTTACTCACAAACTTCCTGTAACTAAACTGCTTCGTCCTAGAAATCACTTGAAACTCACTTGAGACGCAACAGTTGCAAGCATCTCTACAAAACCTGCAATAAACCACAATAATGGTGGTGGTGATGGTGTTTAGAGTGGTGGTGATGGTGTTTACAGTGGTGGTGGTGATGGTGTTTACAGTGGTGGTGATGGTGTTTACAGTGGTGGTGATGGTGTTTACAGTGGTTTTGAGGGTGTTTACAGTGGTGGTGGTGATGGTGTTTACAGTGGTGGTGATGGTGTTTACAGTGGTGGTGATGGTGTTTACAGTGGTGGTGGTGATGGTGTTTACAGTGGTGGTGGTGGTGTTTACAGTGGTGGGGATGTTTACAGTGTATATATGATATATGATTAAACATTTAATTAAGTATTAATTAAGTATTCATGTAAAAACATCTCAGGTGAGTTAGTTTCGCAAGAATGACACGATGGAGCAAACAAGCTGTTTCACTAGTGGAGTAACTGAATATGCAGCATGTTTCATGGAAACTGGGTTGCAGGCAATCCAGCATGCAACTAGTTGCATGGAGGTTTCACAGTGTAAAGCCACTGGATAGACTACTTCATCAACAATAATCAATGACAAACAATATAAGATAATATGTGAATTACTCTGAATGTATAAAGTAAGTTATATGGGGGTCTCGGATTGTTTACTTTGGGGGGCTTAGTTGTAACCCCTCTCTATGTTAGCCTGGCTATCTCTCACTGTGAGCTGTTCATCTGTTTCTATAAGCTGCTGAACTACAGACACGAAGACGCTGGAACTTTACCTACATTAAAGGTGCAGTTACATGTATTTAATTGTTCTGATGTTCTAGATAGAAGGTGTGAGTCTTTGGTCACCCAGATATGGTTCTACACTCATTTACTCTCTTTGATCTGGTTCTAGAATAAAACTATGTTTTTTGTTGAGCTCATGAATAATTAATGAGCTTTGCTCTGATTGACTGGGGGTGATGATCACACAGAAGCAACACAGACCAGATAAAATGAGCCTCTGTGTAAATAAGCTCCGCCCACATACTATTTAGTTACCTACGCTAGTTACTTGGAGCTGCTAGTAGTAACGTTAAATAGCTATTAGCTACTCTCTTTGATCTGGACATCAAACACAAAGTAGATGAAAGGTGTCTCTGTGAAACTTTCAGTTGAAGATGATCTGCTTCAACCAGCACACAGTGATCCACTCACACAGCATGGCTGCTACTTCCAGTCACTGTTGGAGGTTGTGGTGCTAATAAAGGTGGAGCTGCTCGTCTCTTCAGTCTCTTCAGTGTTGAACGCTGAGCTGAAGCTGCTCCATGGTGTCCGAGTGTTGGAGAAACTGTCCGGAGTGAAACGTACAGACTGCAGAGTTAAAGTTGTTCAGGATTCTGTTAAAGATGTTGGAAGTTCAGCAGCTGGTTTTGGGAATTCTCCGTTCCACCTTAAACGGTGCTGCGGTTTCCATTCTGGCGTCTGTAGGAGCTGCAGTGTTTAAGGTGGAACATTAGATGAAGAATGTGGA
The DNA here is from genome assembly GCA_021613375.1 of Megaleporinus macrocephalus. Lineage (NCBI taxonomy): Eukaryota > Metazoa > Chordata > Actinopteri > Characiformes > Anostomidae > Megaleporinus > Megaleporinus macrocephalus. The sequence continues at coordinate 37,308,523 of CM038718.1, forward strand.
GAAGAGGAACTTCAGGCTGGTTTAAAGATCAACATGGAGCTCTGACAGTTGGGTTGTTTGTTGGGAAGGAATGAAAAGTGGCGACGTTCCCTTCACAGCCTGGAACTCTGGATTTCTCCACCACCGTTCTGGTTACTGGTTGGTGTTGTGGTTGTGTGTAAATGTTCTGGTTGGTGTTGTGGTTGTGTGTAAATGTTCTGGTTGCTGGTTGGTGTTGTGGTTGTGTGTAAATGTTCTGGTTGCTGGTTGGTGTTGTGGTTGTGTGTAAATGTTCTGGTTGCTGGTTGGTGTTGTGGTTGTGTGTAAATGTTCTGGTTGCTGGTTGGTGTTGTGGTTGTGTGTAAATGTTCTGGTTGCTGGTTGGTGTTGTGGTTGTGTGTAAATGTTCTGGTTGCTTGCTTGGTGTTGTGGTTGTGTGTAAATGTTCTGGTTGCTGGTTGGTGTTTGTGGTTGTGTGTAAATGTTCTGGTTGCTGGTTGGTGTTGTGGTTGTGTGTAAATGTTCTGGTTGCTGGTTGTGGTTGTGAGTAAATGTTCTGGTTGCTGGTTGGTGTTGTGGTTGTGTGTAAATGTTCTGGTTGGTGTTGTGGTTGTGTGTAAATGTTCTGGTTGCTGGTTGGTGTTGTGGTTGTGTGTAAATGTTCGGGTTGGTGTTGTGGTTGTGTGTAAATGTTCTGGTTGCTGGTTGTTGTTGTGGTTGTGTGTAAATGTTCTGGTTGCTGGTTGGTCTTGTGGTTGTGTGTAAATGTTCCGGTTGCTGGTTGTTGTGGTTGTGTGTAAATGTTCTGGTTGCTGGTTGTTGTGGTTGTGTGTAAATGTTCTGGTTGGTGTTGTGGTTGTGTGTAAATGTTCTGGTTGCTGGTTGGTGTTGTGGTTGTGTGTAAATGTTCTGGTTGCTGGTTGGTGTTGTGGTTGTGTGTAAATGTTCTGGTTGGTGTTATGGTTGTGTGTAAATGTTCTGGTTGGTGTTGTGGTTGTGTGTAAATGTTCTGGTTGCTGGTTGGTGTTGTGGTTGTGTGTAAATGTTCTGGTTGCTGGATGTTGTGGTTGTGTGTAAATGTTCTGGTTGCTGGATGTTGTGGTTGTGTGTAAATGTTCTGGTTGCTGGTTGGTGTTGTGGTTGTGTGTAAATGTTCTGGTTGGTGTTGTGGTTGTGTGTAGATGTTCTGGTTACTGGTTGGTGTTGTGGTTGTGTGTAAATGTTCTGGTTGCTGGTTGGTGTTGTGGTTGTGTGTAAATGTTCTGGTTGCTGGTTGGTGTTGTGGTTGTGTAAATGTTCTGGTTGCTGGTTGGTGTTGTGGTTGTGTGTAAATGTTCTGGTTGCTGGTTGGTGTTGTGGTTGTGTGTAAATGTTCTGGTTGCTGGTTGGTGTTGTGGTTGTGTGTAAATGTTCTGGTTGCTGGTTGGTGTTGTGGTTGTGTGTAAATGTTCTGGTTGGTGTTGTGGTTGTGTGTAAATGTTCTGGTTGCTGGTTGGTGTTGTGGTTGTGTGTAAATGTTCGGGTTGGTGTTGTGGTTGTGTGTAAATGTTCTGGTTGCTGGTTGTTGTTGTGGTTGTGTGTAAATGTTCTGGTTGGTGTTGTGCTTGTGTGTAAATGTTCTGGTTGCTGGTTGGTCTTGTGGTTGTGTGTAAATGTTCCGGTGCTGGTTGTTGTGGTTGTGTGTAAATGTTCTGGTTGCTGGTTGTTGTGGTTGTGTGTAAATGTTCTGGTTGGTGTTGTGGTTGTGTGTAAATGTTCTGGTTGCTGGTTGGTGTTGTGGTTGTGTGTAAATGTTCGGGTTGGTGTTGTGGTTGTGTGTAAATGTTCTGGTTGCTGGTTGTTGTTGTGGTTGTGTGTAAATGTTCTGGTTGGTGTTGTGCTTGTGTGTAGATGTTCTGGTTACTGGTTGGTGTTGTGGTTGTGTGTAAATGTTCTGGTTGCTGGTTGGTGTTGTGGTTGTGTGTAAATGTTCTGGTTGCTGGTTGGTGTTGTGGTTGTGTGTAAATGTTCTGGTTGCTGGTTGGTGTTGTGGTTGTGTGTAAATGTTCTGGTTGCTGGTTGGTGTTGTGGTTGTGTGTAAATGTTCTGGTTGCTGGTTGGTGTTGTGGTTGTGTGTAAATGTTCTGGTTGGTGTTGTGGTTGTGTGTAAATGTTCTGGTTGCTGGTTGGTGTTGTGGTTGTGTGTAAATGTTCGGGTTGGTGTTGTGGTTGTGTGTAAATGTTCTGGTTGCTGGTTGTTGTTGTGGTTGTGTGTAAATGTTCTGGTTGGTGTTGTGCTTGTGTGTAAATGTTCTGGTTGCTGGTTGGTCTTGTGGTTGTGTGTAAATGTTCCGGTTGCTGGTTGTTGTGGTTGTGTGTAAATGTTCTGGTTGCTGGTTGTTGTGGTTGTGTGTAAATGTTCTGGTTGGTGTTGTGGTTGTGTGTAAATGTTCTGGTTGCTGGTTGGTGTTGTGGTTGTGTGTAAATGTTCTGGTTGCTGGTTGGTGTTGTGGTTGTGTGTAAATGTTCTGGTTGGTGTTATGGTTGTGTGTAAATGTTCTGGTTGGTGTTGTGGTTGTGTGTAAATGTTTCTGGTTGCTGGTTGTGTTGTGGTTGTGTGTAAATGTTCTGGTTGGTGTTGTGGTTGTGTGTAAATGTTCTGGTTGCTGGTTGGTGTTGTGGTTGTGTGTAAATGTTCTGGTTGCTGGTTGGTGTTGTGGTTGTGTGTAAATGTTCGGGTGGTTTGTGGTTGTGTGTAAATGTTCTGGTTGCTGGTTGGTGTTGTGGTTGTGTGTAAATGTTCTGGTTGGTGTTGTGGTTGTGTGTAAATGTTCTGGTTGATGGTTGGTGTTGTGGTTGCGTGCAAATGTTCTGGTTGCTGTTGGTGTTGTGGTTGCGTGTAAATGTTCTGGTTGCTGGTTGGTGTTGTGGTTGTGTGTAAATGTTCTGGTTGGTGTTGTGGTTGTGTGTAAATGTTCTGGTTGCTGGTTGTTGTTGTGGTTGTGTGTAAATGTTCTGGTTGGTTGTTGTGGTTGTGTGTAAATGTTCTGGTTGCTGGTTGGTGTTGTGGTTGTGTGTAAATGTTCTGGTTGCTGGTTGTTGTGGTTGTGTGTAAATGTTCTGGTTGCTGGTTGTTGTGGTTGTGTGTAAATGTTCTGGTTGTTAGTTGTTGTGGTTGTGTGTAAATGTTCTGGTTGCTGGTTGGTGTTGTGGTTGTGTGTAAATGTTCTGGTTGCTGGTTGGTGTTGTGGTTGTGTGTAAATGTTCTGGTTGCTGGTTGTTGTTGTAGTTGTGTGTAAATGTTCTGGTTGCTGGTTGGTGTTGTGGTTGTGTGTAAATGTTCTGGTTGCTGGTTGTGGTTGTGTGTAAATGTTCTGGTTGCTGGTTGGTGTTGTGGTTGTGTGTAAATGTTCTGGTTGCTGGTTGTTGTTGTGGTTGTGTGTAAATGTTCTGGTTGGTGTTGTGGTTGTGTGTAAATGTTCTGGTTGCTGGTTGGTGTTGTGGTTTGTGTGTAAATGTTCTGGTTGCTCATTGGTGTTGTGGTTGTGTGTAAATGTTCTGGTTGCTGGTGGTGTTGTGGTTGTGTGTAAATGTTCTGGTTGGTGTTGTGGTTGTGTGTAAATGTTCTGGTTGCTGCTTGTTGTTGTGGTTGTGTGTAAATGTTCTGGTTGCCTAGTTGTTGTTGTGGTTGTGTGTAAATGTTCTGGTTTGGTGTTGTGGTTGTGTGTAAATGTTCTGGTTGGTGTTGTGGTTGTTTGTAAATGTTCTGGTTGCTGCTTGTTGTTGTGGTTGTGTGTAAATGTTCTGGTTGCTAGTTGTTGTTGTGGTTGTGTGTAAATGTTCTGGTTGGTGTTGTGGTTGTGTGTAAATGTTCTGGTTGCTGGTTGGTGTTCTGGTTGTGTGTAAATGTTCTGGTTGCTGGTTGTTGTAATTGTGTCTAAATGTTCTGGTTGCTGTTGTTGTGGTTGTGTGTAAATGTTTTTGTTGCTGGTTATTGGTGTTGTGTGTAAATGTCCTGGTTGGTGTTGTGTGTAAATATTCTGGTTACTGGTTGTTGTGGTTGTGTGTAAATGTTCTGGTTGCTTGTTTTTGTTGTGGTTGTGTGTAAATGTTCTGGTTGGTGTGTGGTTGTGTGTAAATGTTCTGGTTGCTGGTTGGTGTTGTGGTTGTGTGTAAAAGTTTGTGGTTGTGTAAATGTTCTGGTTGCTGGTTGGTGTTGTGGTTGTGTGTAAATGTTCTGGTTGCTGGTTGGTGTTGTGGTTGTGTGTAAATGTTCTGGTTGCTGGTTTGGTGTGAGTAAATGTTCTGGTTGCTGGTTGGTGTTGTGGTTGTGTGTAAATGTTCTGGTTGGTGTTGTGGTTGTGTGTAAATGTTCTGGTTGCTGGTTGGTGTTGTGGTTGTGTGTAAATGTTCTGGTTGGTGTTGTGGTTGTGAGTAAATGTTCTGGTTGCTGGTTGGTGTTTTGTTGGTGTGTAAATGTTCTGGTTGCTGGTTGGTGTTGTGGTTGTGTGTAAATGTTCTGGTTGTTGTTGTGGTTGTGTGTAAATGTTCTGGTTGCTGGTTGTTGTGGTTGTGTGTAAATGTTCTGGTTGGTGTTGTGGTTGTGTGTAAATGTTCTGGGTGCTGGTTGGTGTTGTGTTGTGGTGTAAATGTTCTGGTTGCTGGTTGGTGTTGTGGTTGTGTGTTAAATGTTCTGGTTGGTGTTATGGTTGTGTGTAAATGTTCTGGTTGGTGTTGTGGTTGTGTGTAAATGTTCTGGTTGCTGGTTGGGTGTGGTGGGTTGTGTGTAAATGTTCTGGTTGCTGGATGTTGTGGTTGTGTGTAAATGTCTGGTTGCTGGATGTTGTGGTTGTGTGTAAATGTTTCTGGTTGCTGTTGGTGTTGTGGTTGTGTGTAAAATGTTCTGGTTTGGTGTTGTGGTTTGTGTGTAGATGTTCTGGTTACTGGTTGGTGTTGTGGTTGTGTGTGTAATGTTCTGGTTGCTGGTTGGTGTTGTGGTTGTGTGTAAATGTTCTGGTTGCTGGTTGGTGTTGTGGTTGTGTGTAAATGTTCTGGTTGCTGGTTGGTGGTTGTGGTTGTGTGTAAATGTTCTGGTTGCTGGTTGGTGTTGTGGTTGTGTGTAAATGTTCTGGTTGCTGGTTGGTGTTGTGGTTGTGTGTAAATGTTCTGGTTGGTGTTGTGGTTGTGTGTAAATGTTCTGGTTGGTGTTGTGGGTTGTGTGTAAATGTTCTGGTTGCTGGTTGGTGTTGTGGTTGTGTGTAAATGTTCGGGTTGGGTGTTGTGGTTGTGTGTAAATGTACTGGTTGCTGGTTGTTGTTGTGGTTGTGTGTAAATGTTCTGGTTGGTGTTGTGGTTGTGTGTAAATGTTCTGGTTGCTGGTTTGGTCTTGTGGTTGTGTGTAAATGTTCCGGTTGTGGTTGTTGTGGTTGTGTGTAAATGTTCTGGTTGCTGGTTGTTGTGGTTGTGTGTAATGTTCTGGTTGGTGTTGTGGTTGTGTTGTAAATGTTCTGGTTGCTGGTTGGTGTTGTGGTTGTGTGTAATGTTCGGGTTGGTGTTGTGGTTGTGTGTAAATGTTCTGGTTGCTGGTTGTTGTTGTGGTTGTGTGTAAATGTTCTGGTTGGTGTGGTGCTTTTGGTAGATGTTCTGGTTACTGGTTGGTGTTGTGGTTGTGTGTAAATGTTCTGGTTGCTGGTTGGTGTTGTGGTTGTGTGTAAATGTTCTGGTTGCTGGTTGGTGTTGTGGTTGTGTGGTAAATGTTCTGGTTGATGGTTGGTGTTGTGGTTGTGTGTAAATGTTCTGGTTGCTGGTTGGTGTTGTGGTGTGTGTAAATGTTCTGGTTGCTGGTTGGTGTTGTGGTTGTGTGTAAAGTTCTGGTTGGTGTTGTGGTTGTGTGTAAATGTTCTGGTTGCTGGTTGGTGTTGTGGTTGTGTGTAAATGTTCTGGGTTGGTGTTGTGGTTGTGTGTAAATGTTCTGGTTGCTGGTTGTTGTTGTGGTTGTGTGTAAATGTTCTGGTTGGTGTTGTGCTTGTGTGTAAATGTTCTGGTTGCTGGTTGGTCTTGTGGTTGTGTGTAAATGTTCCGGTTGCTGGTTGTTGTGGTTGTGTGTAAATGTTCTGGTTGCTGGTTGTTGTGGTTGTGTGTAAATGTTCTGGTTGGTGTTGTGGTTGTGTGTAAATGTTCTGGTTGCTGGTTGGTTGTGGTTGTGTGTAAATGTTCTGGTTGCTGGTTGGTGTTGTGGTTGTGTGTAAATGTTCTGGTTGGTGTTTGGTTGTGTGTAAATGTTCTGGTTGGTGTTGTGGTTGTGTGTAAATGTTCTGGTTGCTGGTTGGTGTTTGGTTGTGTAAATGTTCTGGTTGGTGTGTGGTTTGTGTAAATGTTCTGGTTGCTGGTTGGTGTTGTGGTTGTGTGTAAATGTTCTGGTTGCTGGTTGGTGTTGTGGTTGTGTGTAAATGTTCGGTTGGTGTTGTGGTTGTGTGTAAATGTTCTTGTTGCTGGTTGTTGTTGTGGTTGTGTGTAAATGTTCTGGTTGGTGTTTGTGGTTGTGTGTAAATGTTCTGGTTGCTGGTTGGTGTTGTGGTTGTGTGTAAATGTTCTGGTTGCTGGTTGTGTTGTGGTTGTGTGTAAATGTTCTGGTTGCTGGTTGGTGTTGTGGTTGTGTGTAAATGTTCGGTTGGTGTTGTGGTTGTGTGTAAATGTTCTGGTTGCTGGTTGTTGTTGTGTTGTGTGTAAATGTTCTGGTTGGTGTTGTGGTTGTGTGTAAATGTTCTGGTTGCTGGTTGGTGTTGGGTTGTGTGTAAATGTTCTGGTTGCTGGTTGTTGTGGTTGTGTGTAAATGTTCTGGTTGCTGGTTGTTGTGGTTGTGTGTAAATGTTCTGGTGTTGGTGTTGTGGTTGTGTGTAAATGTTCTTGTTGCTGGTTGGTGTGTGGTTGTGTGTAAATGTTCTGGTTGCTGGTTGGTGTTGTGGTTGTGTGTAAATGTTCTGGTTGCTGGTTGTTGTTGTGTTGTGTGTAAATGTTCTGGTGCTGGTTGGTGTTGTGGTTGTGTGTAAATGTTCTGGTTGCTGGTTGTGGTTGTGTGTAAATGTTCTGGTTGCTGGTTGGTGTTGTGGTTGTGTGTAAATGTTCTGGTTGCTGGTTGTTGTGTGGTTGTGTGTAAATGTTCTGGTTGGTGTTGTGGTTGTGTGTAAATGTTCTGGTTGCTGGTTGGTGTTGTGGTTGTGTGTAAATGTTCTGGTTGCTCATTGGTGTTGTGGTTGTGTGTAAATGTTCTGGTTGCTGGTTGGTGTTGTGGTTGTGTGTAAATGTTCTGGTTGGTGTTGTGGTTGTGTGTAAATGTTCTGGTTGCTGCTTGTTGTTGTGGTTGTGTGTAAATGTTCTGGTTGCTAGTTGTTGTGGTTGTGTGTAAATGTTCTGGTTGGTGGTTGTGGTTGTGTGTAAATGTTCTGGTTGGTGTTGTGGTTGTGTGTAAATGTTCTGGTTGCTGCTTGTTGTTGTGGTTGTGTGTAAATGTTCTGGTTGCTAGTTGTTGTTGTGGTTGTGTGTAAATGTTCTGGTTGGTGTTGTGGTTGTGTGTAAATGTTCTGGTTGCTGGTTGGTGTTGTGGTTGTGTGTAAATGTTCTGGTTGCTGGTTGTTGTTTGTGTAAATGTTCTGGTTGCTGGTTGTTGTGGTTGTGTGTAAATGTTCTGGTTGCTGGTTGTTGTTGTGGTTGTGTGTAAATGTTCTGGTTGGTGTTGTGGTTGTGTGTAAATGTTCTGGTTGCTGGTTGTTGTGGTTGTGTGTAAATGTTCTGGTTGCTGGTTTGTGTTGTGGTTGTGTGTAAATGTTCTGGTTGGTGTTGTGGTTGTGTGTAAATGTTCTGGTTGCTGGTTGGTGTTGTGGTTTGTGTTTGTGGTTGTGTAAATGTTCTGGTTGCTGGGTTGGTGTTTGTGGTTGTGTGTAAATGTTCTGGTTGCTGGTTGGTGTTGTGGTTGTGTGTAATAGTTCTGGTTGCTGGTTGGTGTTGTGGTTGTGTGTAAATGTTCTGATTGATGGTTGTTGTGGTTGTGTGTAAATGTTCTGGTTGCTGGTTGGGTGTTGTGGTTGTGTGTAAATGTTCCGGTTGGTGTTGTGGTTGTGTGTAAATGTTCTGGTTGCTGGTTGGTGTTGTGGTTGTGTGTAAAAGTTCTGGTTGGCTGTTATGGTTGTGTGTAAATGTTCTGGTTGCTGGTTGTTGTGGTTGTGTGTAAATGTTCTGGTGCTGGGTCTGGTGTTGTGGTTGTGTGTAAATGTTCTGGTTGCTGGTTGTGTTGTGGTTGTGTGTAAATGTTCTGTTGCTGGTTGGTGTTTGTGGTGGTTGTGTGTAAATGTTCTGGTTGCGGGGTTGGTGTTTGGTTGTGTGTAAATGTTCTGGTTGCTGGTTGGTGTTGTGGTTGGTGTGTAAATGTTCTGGTTGGTGTTGTGGTTGTTGCGTTAAATGTTCTGGTTGCTGGTTGGTGTTGTGGTTGTGTGTAAATGTTCTGGTTGCTGGTTGGTGTTGTGGTTGTGTGTAAATGTTCTGGTTGTTGTTGTGGTTGTGTGTAAATGTTCTGGTTGCTGGTTGTTGTGGTTGTGTGTAAATGTTCTGGTTGGTGTTGTGGTTGTGTGTAAATGTTCTGGTTGCTGGTTGGTGTTGTGGTTGTGTGTAAATGTTCTGGTTGCTGGTTGGTGTTGTGGTTGTGTGTAAATGTTCTGGTTGTGTTTGGTTGTGTGTAAATGTTTGGTTGCTGGTTGTGTGTGTGGTTGTGTAAATGTTCTGGTTGCTGGTTGGTGTTGTGGTTGTGTGTAAATGTTCTGGTTGCTGGTTTGTTGGTTGTGTGTAAATGTTCTGGTTGCTGGATGTTGTGGTGTTGTGTAAATGTTCTGGTTGCTGGTTGGTGTTGTGGTTGTGTGTAAATGTTCTGGTTGGTGTTGTGGTTGTGTGTAAATGTTCTGGTTACTGGTTGGTGTTGTGGTTGTGTGTAAATGTTCTGGTTGCTGGTTGGTGTTGTGGTTGTGTGTAAATGTTCGGTTGCTGGTTGGTGTTGTGGTTGTGTGTAAATGTTCTGGTTGCTGGTTGGTGTTGTGGTTGTGTGTAAATGTTCTGGTTGCTGGTTGGTGTTGTGGTTGTGTGTAAATGTTCTGGTTGCTGGTTGGTGTTGTGGTTGTGTGTAAATGTTCTGGTTGGTGTTGTGGTTGTGTGTAAATGTTCTGGTTGGTGTTGTGGTTGTGTGTAAATGTTCTGGTTGCTGGTTGGTGTTGTGGTTGTGTGTAAATGTTCGGTTGGTGTTGTGGTTGTGTGTAAATGTTCTGGTTGCTGGTTGTTGTGTGGTTGTGTGTAAATGTTCTGGTTGGTGTTGTGGTTGTGTGTAAATGTTCTGGTTGCTGGTTGTTTGTGGTTGTGTGTAAATGTTCGGTTGCTGGTTGTTGGGTTGTGTGTAAATGTTCTGGTTGCTGGTTGTTGTGGTTGTGTGTAAATGTTCTGGTTGGTGTTGTGGTTGTGTGTAAATGTTCTGGTTGCTGGTTGGTGTTGTGGTTGTGTGTAAATGTTCGGTTGGTGTTGTGGTTGTGTAAATGTTCTGGTTGCTGGTTGTTTTGTGGTTGTGTGTAAATGTTCTGGTTGGTGTTGTGTTGTGTGTAAATGTTCTGGTTGCTGGTTGGTGTTGTGGTTGTGTGTAAATGTTCTGGTTGCTGGTTGGTGTTGTGGTTGTGTGTAAATGTTCTGGTTGCTGGTTGGTGTTGTGGTTGTGTGTAAATGTTCTGGATAATGGTTGGTGTTGGTGTTGTGGTTGTGTGTAAATGTTCTGGTTGCTGGTTGGTGTTGTGGTTGTGTGTAAATGTTCTGGTTGCTGGTTGGTGTTGTGGTTGTGTGTAAATGTTCTGGTTGGTGTTGTGGTTGTGTGTAAATGTTCTGGTTGGTGTTGTGGTTGTGTGTAAATGTTCTGGTTGCTGGTTGGTGTTGTGGTTGTGTGTAAATGTTCGGGTTGGTGTTGTGGTTGTGTGTAAATGTTCTGGTTGCTGGTTGTTGTTGTGGTTGTGTGTAAATGTTCTGGTTGGTGTTGTGTTGTGTGTAAATGTTCTGGTTGCTGGTTGGTCTTGTGGTTGTGTGTAAATGTTCGGTTGCTGGTGTTGTGGTTGTGTGTAAATGTTCTGGTTGCTGGTTGTTGTGGTTGTGTGTAAATGTTCTGGTTGGTGTTGTGGTTGTGTGTAAATGTTCTGGTTGCTTGTTGGTGTTGTGGTTGTGTGTAAATTTTCTGGTTGCTGGTTGTTGTGGTTGTGTGTAAATGTTCTGGTTATTGTTGGTGTTGTGTGTAAATGTTCTGGTTGGTGGTTGTGGTTGTGTGTAAATGTTCTGGTTGCTGGTTGGTGTTGTGGTTGTGTGTAAATGTTCTGGTTGCTGGTTGGTGTTGTGGTTGTGTGTAAATGTTCTGGTTGGTGTTGTGGTTGTGTGTAAATGTTCTGGTTGCTGGTTGGTGTTGTGGTTGTGTGTAAATGTTCTGGTTGGTGTTGTGGTTGTGTGTAAATGTTCTGGTTGCTGGTTGGTGTTGTGGTTGTGTGTAAATGTTCTGGTTGCTGGTTGGTGTTGTGGTTGTGTGTAAATGTTCGGTTGGTGTTGTGGTTGTGTGTAAATGTTCTGTTGCTGGTTGTTTGTGGTTGTGTGTAAATGTTCTGGTTGGTGTTGTGGTTGTGTGTAAATGTTCTGGTTGCTGGTTGGTGTTGTGGTTGTGTGTAAATGTTCTGGTTGCTGGTTGGTGTTGTGGTTGTGTGTAAATGTTCTGGTTGCTGGTTGTGTTGTGGTTGTGTGTAAATGTTCGGGTTGGTGTTGTGGTTGTGTGTAAATGTTCTGGTTGCTGGTTGTTGTTGTGGTTGTGTGTAAATGTTCTGGTGTGGGTTGTGGTTGTGTGTAAATGTTCTGGTTGCTGGTTGGTGTTGTGGTTGTGTGTAAATGTTCTGTTGCTGGTTGTTGTGGTTGTGTGAAAATGTTTCTGGTTGCTGGTTGTTGTGGTTGTGTGTAAAATGTTCTGGTTGGTGTTTGTGGTTGTGTGTAAGAATGTTCTTGTTGCTGGTTGGTGTTGTGGTTGTGTGTAAATTATGGTAGCTGGTTGGTGTTGTGGTTGTGTGTAAATGTTCTGGTTGCTGGTTGTTGTTGTAGTTGTGTGTAAATGTTCTGGTGCTGGTTGGTGTTGTGGTTGTGGTGTAAATGTTCTGGTTGCTGTTGTGGTTGTGTGTAAATGTTCCTGGTTGCTGGTGGTGTTGTGGTTGTGTGTAAATGTTCTGGTTGCTGGTTGTTGTTGTGGTTGTGTGTAAATGTTCTGGGTTGCTGGTTGCATTTGTGTTGTGTGTAAATGTTACTGGTTGCTGGTTGGTGTTGTGGTTGTGTGTAAATGTTCTGGTTGCTCATTGGTGTTGTGGTTGTGTGTAAATGTTCTGGTTGCTGGTTGGTGTTGTGGGTTGTGTGTAAATGTTCTGGTTGTGTGTTGTGGTTGTGTGTAAATGTTCTGGTTGCTGATTGTTGTTGTGGTTGTGTGTAAATGTTCTGGTTGCTAGGTTGTGTGTGGTTGTGTGTAAATGTTCTGGTTGGTGTTGTGGTTGTGTGGTAAATTGTTCTGGTTGGTGTTGTGGTTGTGTGTAAATGTTCTGGTTGCTGCTTGTTGTTGTGGTTGTGTGTAATGTTCTGGTGCTAGTTGTTGTTGTGGTTGTGTGTAAATGTTCTGGTTGGTGTTGTGGTTGTGTGTAAATGTTCTGGTTGCTGGTTGGTGTTGTGGTTGTGTGTAAATGTTCTGGTTGCTGGTTGTTGTAATTGTGTCTAAATGTTCTGGTTGCTGGTTGTTGTGGTTGTGTGTAAATGTTCTGGTTGCTGGTTGGTGTTGTTGGTTGTGTGTTAAATGTTCTGGTTGGTGTTGTGGTTGTGTGTAAAGTGTTCTGGTTGCTGGTTGTTGTGGTTGTGTGTAAATGTTCTGGTTGCTGGTTGGTGTTGTGGTTGTGTGTAAATGTTCTGGTTGGTGTTGTGGGTGTGTAAATGTTCTGGTTGCTGTTGTGTGGTTGTGTGTAAAAGTTGTGGTTGTGTAAATGTTCTGGTTGCTGGTTGGTGTTGTGGTTGTGTGTAAATGTTCTGGTTGCTGTTGGTGTTGTGGTTGTGTGTAAATGTTCTGGTTGCTGGTTGGTGTTGTGGTTTGTGTAAAGTTCTGATTGCTGTTGTTGTGGTTGTGTGTAAATGTTCTGGTTGCTGGTTGTGTTGTGGTTGTGTGTAAATGTTCGGGCTGGTGTTGTGGTTGTGTGTAAATGTTCTGGTTGCTGGTTGGTGTTGTGGTTGTGTGTAAATGTTCTGGTTGGGTTGTTGTTGTGTGTAAATGTTCTGGTTGCTGGTTGTTGTGGTTGTGTGTAAATGTTCTGGTTGCTGGTTGGTGTTGTGGTTGTGTGTAAATGTTCTGGTTGCTGGTTGGTGTTGTGGTTGTGTGTAAATGTTCTGGTTGCTGGTTGGTGTTGTGTGGTTGTGTGTAAATGTTCTGGTTGCGGGTTGGTGTTGTGGTTGTGTGTAAGATGTTTCTGGTTGCTGGTTGGTGTTGTGGGTTGTGTGTATAATGTTTCTGTTGGTGTTATGGGTTGTGGTGTTAAATGTTCTGGTTGCTGGTTGTTGTGGGTTGTGTGTAAATGTTCCTTGTTTGCTGGTTGGGTTGTGGTTGTGTGTAAATGTTCTGGTTGCTGGTTGGTGTTGTGGTTGGTGTGAAATGTTCTGGGTTGGGTGTTATTGGTTGTGTGTAAATGTTCTGTGGTTGCTGGGGGTTGTTGTTGGGTTTGTGGTAAATGTTCTGGTTGCTGGTTGGTGTTGTGGTTGTGTGTAGAATGTTCTGGTTGGTGTTGTGGTTGTGTAAATGGTTTCTGGTTGCTGGTTGGGGTTTGTGTTGTGTAAATTGTTCTGGTTGCTGGTTGTTGTGGGTTTGTTGTAAATGTTCTGGGTTGCTGGTTGTTGTGGTTGTGGTGTAAATGTTCTGGTGGTGTTGTGGTTGTGTGTAAATGTTCTTGTTGCTGGTTGGTGTTTGTGGTTGTGTGTAAATGTTCTGGTTGCTGGTTGGTGTTGTGTTGTGTGTAAATGTTCTGGTTGCTGGTTTGTTGTGTTGTAGTTGTGTGTAAATGTTCTGGTGGCTGTTGGTGGGTTGTGGGTGTGTGTGTAAATGTTCTGGTTGCTGGGTTGGGTGTTGTGTGTAAATGTTTCTGGTTGCTGGTTGGTGTTTGGTTGTGGTAAATGTTCTGTTGCTAGGGTTGTTGTTTGTGGTTGTGTGTAAATGTTCTGGTTGGTGTTGTGGTTGGTGGTGTAAATGTTCTGGTTGCTGTTGGTGTTTTGGTTGTGTGTAAATGTTCGGGTTGCTCATTGGTGTTGGTGTTGTGTGTAAATGTTCTGGGTTTGCTGGTTGGTGTGTGTGGTTGTGTGTAAATTGTTCTGGATGGTTGTTGTGGGTTGTGGTGTAAATGTTCTGGGTTGCTGGCTTGTTGTTGTGGGTTGTGTTAAATGTTCTGGTTGCTAGTTGTTGTTGTGGTTGTGTGTAAATGTTCTGGTTGGTGTTGTGGTTGTGTGTAAATGTTTCTGGTTGGTGTTGTGGTTGTGTGTAAATGTTCTGGTTGCTGCTTGTTGTTGTGGTTGTGTGTAAATGTTCTGGTTGCTAGTTGTTGTTGTGGTTGTGTGTAAATGTTCTGGTTGGTGTTGTGGTGTGTGGTAAATGTTCTGGTTGCTGGTTGTGTTGTGGTTGTGTGTAAATGTTCTGGTTGCTGGTTGTTGTAATTGTGTCTAAATGTTCTGGTTGCTGGTTGTTGTGGTTGTGTGTAAATGTTCTGGTTGCTGGTTGTTGTTGTGGTTGTGTGTAAATGTTCTGGTTGGTGTTGTGGTTGTGTGTAAATGTTCTGGTTGCTGGTTGTTGTGGTTGTGTGTAAATGTTCTGGTTGCTGGTTGGTGTTGTGGTTGTGTGTAAATGTTCTGGTTGGTGTTGTGGTTGTGTGTAAATGTTCTGGTTGCTGGTTGGTGTTGTGGTTGTGTGTAAAAGTTGTGGTTGTGTAAATGTTCTGGTTGCTGGTTGGTGTTGTGGTTGTGTGTAAATGGTTCTGGTTGCTGGTTGGTGTTGTGGTTGTGTGTAAATGTTCTGGTTGCTGGTTGGGTGTTGTGTTGTGTGTAAATGTTCTGATTGCTGGTTGTTGTGGTTGTGTGTAAATGTTCTGGTTGCTGGTTGGTGTTGTGGTTGTGTGTAAATGTTCGGGTTGGTGTTGTGGTTGTGTGTAAATGTTCTGGTTGCTGGTTGGTGTTGTGGTTGTGTGTAAATGTTCTGGTTGGTGTTATGGTTGTGTGTAAATGTTCTGGTTGCTGGTTGTTGTGGTTGTGTGTAAATGTTCTGGTTGCTGGTTGGTGTTGTGGTTGTGTGTAAATGTTCTGGTTGCTGGTTGGTGTTGTGGTTGTGTGTAAATGTTCTGGTTGCTGGTTGGTGTTGTGGTGGTTGTGTGTAAATGTTCTGGTTGCGGGTTGGTGTTGTGGTTGTGTGTAAATGTTCTGGTTGCTGGTTGGTGTTGTGGTTGTGTGTAAATGTTCTGGTTGGTGTTATGGTTGTGTGTAAATGTTCTGGTTGCTGCTGTTGTTGTGGTTGTGTGTAAATGTTCTGGTTGCTGGTTGGTGTTGTGGTTGTGTGTAAATGTTCTGGTTGCTGGTTGGTGTTGTGGTTGTGTGTAAATGTTCTGGTTGGTGTTATGGTTGTGTGTAAATGTTCTGGTTGCTGGTTGTTGTGGTTGTGTGTAAATGTTCTGGTTGCTGGTTGGTGTTGTGGTTGTGTGTAAATGTTCTGGTTGCTGGTTGGTGTTGTGGTTGTGTGTAAATGTTCTGGTTGCTGGTTGGTGTTGTGGTGGTTGTGTGTAAATGTTCTGGTTGCGGGTTGGTGTTGTGGTTGTGTGTAAATGTTCTGGTTGCTGGTTGGTGTTGTGGTTGTGTGTAAATGTTCTGGTTGGTGTTGTGGTTGTGCGTTAATGTTCTGGTTGCTGGTTGGTGTTGTGGTTGTGTGTAAATGTTCTGGTTGCTGGTTGGTGTTGTGGTTGTGTGTAAATGTTCTGGTTGCTCATTGGTGTTGTGGTTGTGTGTAAATGTTCTGGTTGCTGGTTGGTGTTGTGGTTGTGTGTAAATGTTCTGGTTGGTGTTGTGGTTGTGTGTAAATGTTCTGGTTGCTGCTTGTTGTTGTGGTTGTGTGTAAATGTTCTGGTTGCTAGTTGTTGTTGTGGTTGTGTGTAAATGTTCTGGTTGGTGTTGTGGTTGTGTGTAAATGTTCTGGTTGGTGTTGTGGTTGTGTGTAAATGTTCTGGTTGCTGCTTGTTGTTGTGGTTGTGTGTAAATGTTCTGGTTGCTAGTTGTTGTTGTGGTTGTGTGTAAATGTTCTGGTTGGTGTTGTGGTTGTGTGTAAATGTTCTGGTTGCTGGTTGGTGTTGTGGTTGTGTGTAAATGTTCTGGTTGCTGGTTGTTGTAATTGTGTCTAAATGTTCTGGTTGCTGGTTGTTGTGGTTGTGTGTAAATGTTCTGGTTGCTGGTTGTTGTTGTGGTTGTGTGTAAATGTTCTGGTTGGTGTTGTGGTTGTGTGTAAATGTTCTGGTTGCTGGTTGTTGTGGTTGTGTGTAAATGTTCTGGTTGCTGGTTGGTGTTGTGGTTGTGTGTAAATGTTCTGGTTGGTGTTGTGGTTGTGTGTAAATGTTCTGGTTGCTGGTTGGTGTTGTGG
>CM038718.1:37326713-37330075 GCA_021613375.1 Megaleporinus macrocephalus
TGTTATAGTGAGCAGATTAGTGAGACTGAACAGGAGTGCACTGATATCTTAACTGATATCTGTAAACTGTCCACTGTATCAGCTCCACTGACCATACAGGACCGACATTGTATGAATGTGTTCAGTTCTTGATTTATCTTAATGAAGTACTGAGCAGTCAAAGCAGGTATTAGATCAGAACTGATAATAATACTGGGTTGTTTAGGAGAAGCTTGGAAAGAGTTAAATAAACACACTGACGTATGAAAAACACTACTTACTCTATTAATACTGTTTAATATTTAGTATTAAAGTGTAAAAGCACTACTTACTTCATTAATACTGTTTAATATTTAATAATAAAGTGTAAAAGCTCTACTTACTCTATTAATACTGATTAATATTTAATAATAAAGTGTAAAAGCTCTACTTACTCTATTAATACTGTTTAATATTTAATAATAAAGTGTAAAAGCTCTACTTACTCTATTAATACTGATTAATATTTAATAATAAAGTGTAAAAGCACTACTTACTCTATTAATACTGTTTAATATTTAATAATAAAGTGTAAAGGCTCTACTTACTCTATTAACACTGATTAATATTTATTAATAAAGTGTAAAAGCACTACTTACTTTATTAAAAATGTTTAATATTTAATATTAAAGTGTAAAAGCTCTACTTACTCTATTAATACTGTTTAATATTTAATATTAAAGTGTAAAAGCACTACTTACTCTATTAATACTGTTTAATATTTAGTATTAAAGTGTAAAAGCACTACTTACTTCATTAATACTGTTTAATATTTAATAATAAAGTGTAAAAGCTCTACTTACTCTATTAATACTGATTAATATTTAATAATAAAGTGTAAAAGCTCTACTTACTCTATTAATACTGTTTAATATTTAATAATAAAGTGTAAAAGCTCTACTTACTCTATTAATACTGATTAATATTTAATAATAAAGTGTAAAAGCACTTCTTACTCTATTAATACTGATTAATATTTAATAATAAAGTGTAAAGGCTCTACTTACTCTATTAACACTGATTAATATTTATTAATAAAGTGTAAAAGCACTACTTACTTCATTAATACTGTTTAATATTTAATATTAAAGTGTAAAAGCACTACTTACTCTATTAATACTGTTTAATATTTAGTATTAAAGTGTAAAAGCACTACTTACTTCATTAATACTGTTTAATATTTAATATTAAAGTGTAAAAGCTCTACTTACTCTATTAATACTGTTTAATATTTAATAATAAAGTATAAAAGCACTATTTACTCTATTAATACTGTTTAATATTTAATAATAAATTGTAAAAGCTCTACTTAATCTATTAATACTGATTAATATTCAATAATAAAGTGTAAAGGCACTACTTACTCTATTAATACTGATTAATATTTAATAATAAAGTGTAAAATCGCTACTTACTGTATTAATACTGATTATTATTTCATAATAAAGTGTAAAAGCTCTACTTACTCTATTAATACTGTTTAATATTTATTAATAAAGTGTAAAAGCTATACTTACTCTATTAATACTGTTTAATATTTAATAATAAAGTGTAAAAGCACTACTTACTCTATTAATACTGTTTAATATTTAATAATAAAGTGTAAAAGCTCTACTTACTCTATTAATACTGATTAATATTTAATAATAAAGTGTAAAAGCACTACTTACTCTATTAATACTGATTCATATTTAATAATAAAGTGTAAAAGCTCTACTTACTCTATTAATACTGTCTAATATTTAATAATAAAGTGTAAAAGCTCTACTTCCTCTATTAATACTGAATAATATTTAATAATAAAGTGTAAAAGCTCTACTTACTCTATTAATACTGTTTAATATTTAATAATAAAGTGTAAAAGCTCTACTTACTCTATTAATACTGATTAATATTTAACAATAAAGTGTAAAAGCTCTACTTACTCTATTAATACTGATTAATATTTAATAATAAAGTGTAAAAGCTCTACTTACTCTATTAATACTGATTAATATTTAATATTAAAGTGTAAAAGCTCTACTTACTCTATTAATACTGTTTAATATTTAATATTAAGGTGTAAAAGCTCTACTAATTCTATTAATACTGTTTAATATTTAATAATAAAGTGTAAAAGCACTACTTACTCTATTAATACTGTTGAATATTTAATAATAAAGTGTAAAAGCTCTACTTACTCTATTAATACTGTTTAATATTTAATATTAAAGTGTAAAATCACTACTTACTCTATTAATACTGATTAATATTCAATAATAAAGTGTAAAAGCACTACTTACTCTATTAATACTGTTTAATATTTAATAATAAAATGTAAAAGCTCTACTTACTCTATTAATACTGTTTAATATTTAATATTAAAGTGTAAAAGCACTACTTACTCTAATGATACTGATTAATATTTAATAATAAAGTGGAAAAACACTACTTACTCTATTAATACTGTTTAATATTTAATATTAAATTGTAAAAGCACTACTTACTCTATTAATACTGTTTAATATTTAATAATAAAGTGTAAAAGCTCTACTTACTCTATTAATACTGTTTAATATTTAATATTAAAGTGTAAAATCACTACTTACTCTATTAATACTGATTAATATTCAATAATAAAGTGTAAAACACTACTTACTCTATTAATACTGTTTAATATTTAATAATAAAGTGTAAAAGCTCTACTTACTCTATTAATACTGTTTAATATTTAATATTAAAGTGTAAAAGCACTACTTACTCTAATGATACTGATTAATATTTAATAATAAATTGGAATAACACTAATTACTCTATTAATACTGTTTAATATTTAATATTAAAGTGTAAAAGCACTACTTACTCTATTAATACTGTTTAATATTTAATAATAAAGTGTAAAAGCACTACTTACTCTATTAATACTGATTAATATTTAATAATAAAGTGTAAAAGCTCTACTTACTCTATTAATACTGATTAATATTTAATAATAAAGTGTAAAAGCACTACATACTCTATTAATACTGTTTAATATCTAATATTAAAGTGTTTACTGAGTAAAAAACTTCCTGTCTGGATACAATAGATGTTTCTATATAATAATAACTAAAACTAGTAAATTCAGTAAATCTGCTTCATCTTGAGTCCTTATGGTCCTCAAACACTCCAGCACCACCACTACATGTTTGTGTTTTTGCTAAATAAAACTATTTACAGTTGAAACAGGATCTGTAAACAAATAAATATTCTATATATAGGAGTAAATAACATTCTGGTGAAGCATCAGCTTTGTTGCCTATTCCATAGCAGTGTATATGAAGCCCCTCCCCCTTTTAGATATTTAGCACATTCAGCAAATTTCT
>CM038718.1:37331075-37344203 GCA_021613375.1 Megaleporinus macrocephalus
TGATACAGTACAGTTTTACAGATATCAGTTAAGATATCAGTGCACTCCTGTTCAGTCTCACTAATCTGCTCACATAACACTCCTTGGCAGTGAAACACCTACATACACACACACAAATGAACACAGTGTCCTGAGTCCTGAGTGTGTCTGGTACTAGGTTCTACTCTGAGAGCGACACGTAAACCAGAAAGGTTTCGCAGGTGCTCTCTCTCTCTTTCTCTCTCTCTCCCTCGCTCACTCTCTTTCTCACTCTTTCTCTCTCTCTCCCTCTCTCTTTCTCTCTCTCTCCCTCTCTTTCTCTCTCTTTCTCTCTCCCTCTCTCTCTCTTTCTCTCTCTCTCTCGCTCACTCTCTTTCTCACTCTTTGTCTCTCTCTTTCTCTCTCTTTCTCTCTCTCTCCCTCTGTCTCCCTCTCTCCCTCTCTCTTTCTCTCTCTCTCTCTTCCTCTCTTTCTCTCTCTCTCACTCTCTTCCTCTGTCTCTCTCTCTCTTACTCTCTCCCTCTCTCCTCTCTTCCTCTCTCTCTCCCTCTCTCCTCTCTTCTCTCTCTCTCTCTCTCTCTCCCTCTCTCCTCTCCTCCCTCTCTCCTCTCTCTCTCTCTCTCTCTCTCTCTCTCTCTCTCCGTGCTGACCCCACAATCAGGATACGTAAACATCCTCTTCAGGGAAGAGCTCTTTGTACGGAGCGCCGCTCGCAGGAGGCCTCTGATCCGCCGCGCCCGCAGTTCCAGATGTTGAGCTCGACCCCGTTCCCGTACCATACGCTTGACCTTTGGCACAGTGGCTTGGTTTACACGTAAATCTCCATAGCAACCGGAGGTCTGCCTGTTCTCCGGGCCAGCGGTGATCAGTCTCTTTCCTGTTGTATATTTTCCCCCCTGGACGAGCCGAGGACCTGCGGGACCCCAGCGCTGAGACTGTTTGTCAGATCCTGCAGACGCCAATTTTACACGCTCGCTGAAAACCGTTGTTGCTGGGATACACCGGGCGGAGTCTGGACGTGGAGGAGCACGAGAGCACGCTCAGTCCCTTAACAGCCCTTTCTGCCCCATAGATTACTAACACCCCCCCACCTCCACAGGCTAGCGAGGACTGATTAGTGTCCAGCCGCTCATACACTGCTCTGATTTGTGCGAGGACTCTGCAGGAACACCAGCAACCAGAACATTTACACACAACCACAACACCAACCAGCAACCAGAACATTTACACACAACCACAACACCAACCAGCAACCAGAACATTTACACACAATCACAACACCAACCAGAACATTTACACACAACCACAACACCAACCAGAACATTTACACACAACCACAACACCAACCAGCAACCAGAACATTTACACACAACCACAACACCAACCAGCAACCAGAACATTTACACACAACCACAACACCAACCAGCAACCAGAACATTTACACACAACCACAACACCAACCAGCAACCAGAACATTTACACACAACCACAACACCAACCAGAACATTTACACACAACCACAACACAACCAGCAACCAGAACATTTACACACAACCACAACACCAACCAGCAACCAGAACATTTACACACAACCACAACACAGCAACCAGAACATTACACACAACCACAACACCAAAGCAACCAGAACATTACACACAACCACAACACCAACCAGCAACCAGAACATTTACACACAACCACAACACCAACCAGCAACCAGAACATTTACACACAACCACAACAACAACCAGAACATTTACACACAACCACAACACCAACCAGCAACCAGAACATTTACACACAACCACAACACCAACCAGCAACCAGAACATTTACACACCACCACAACACCAACCAGAACATTTACACACAACCACAACAACAACCAGAACATTTACACACAACCACAACACCAACCAGCAACCAGAACATTTACACACAACCACAACACCAACCAGCAACCAGAACATTTACACACAACCACAACACCAACCAGCAACCAGAACATTACACACAACCACAACAACAACCAGAACATTTACACACAACCACAACACCAACCAGCAACCAGAACATTTACACACAACCACAACACCAACCAGAACATTTACACACAACCACAACACCAACCAGCAACCAGAACATTTACACACAACCACAACACCAACCAGCAACCAGAACATTTACACACAACCACAACACCAACCAGAACATTTACACACAACCACAACACCAACCAGCAACCAGAACATTTACACACAACCACAACACCAACCAGCACATTTACACACAACCACAACACCAACCAGCAACCAGAACATTTACACACAACCACAACACCAACCAGCAACCAGAACATTTACACACAACCACAACACCAACCAGCAACCAGAACATTTACACACAACCACAACAACCAACCAGAACATTTACACACAACCACAACACCAACCAGCAACCAGAACATTTACACACAACCACAACAACAACCAGCAACCAGAACATTTACACACAAACACAACACCAACCAGCAACCAGAACATTACACAACCAAACCACAACCACACACCAACCAGCAAAACATTTACACACAACCACAACAACCAAACCAGAACATTTACACACAACCACAACACCAACCAGCAACCAGAACATTTACACACAACCACAACAACCAGCAACCAGAACATTTACACACAACCACAACACCAACCAGCAACCAGAACATTTACACACACCACAACACCAACCAGAACATTTACACACAACCACAACACCAACCAGAACATTTACACACAACCACAACACCAACCAGCAACCAGAACATTTACACACAACCACAACAACCAACCAGCAACCAGAACATTTACACACAACCACAACACCAACCAGCAACCAGAACATTTACACCACAACCACAACACCAACCAGAACATTTACACACAACCACAACACCAACCAGCAACCAGAACATTTACACACAACCACAACAACAACCAGCAACCAGAACATTTACACACAACCACAACACCAACCAGAACATTAACACACAACCACAACACCAACCAGAACATTAACACACAACCATAACAACAACCAGCAACCAGAACATTTACACACAACCACAACAACCAGCAACCAGAACATTTACACACAACCAGAACATTTACACACAACCACAACACCAACCATTAACCAGAAAATTTACACACAACCACAACACCAACCAGAACATTTACACACAACCACAACACCAACCAGCAACCAGAACTTTTACACACAACCACAACAACCAGAAACCAGAACATTTACACACAACCACAACACCAACCAGCAACCAGAACATTTACACACAACCACAACAACAACCAGGAACCAGAACATTTACACACAACCACAACACCAACCAGCAACCAGAACATTTACACAACCACCAACACACACAACCACAACACCAACCAGCAACCAGAACATTTACACACAACCACAACACCAACCAGAACATTTACACACAACCACAACACCAACCAGCAACCAGAACATTTACACACAACCACAACAACCAGCAACCAGAACATTTACACACAACCACAACACCAACCAGAACATTTACACACAACCACAACCAGCAACCAGAACATTTACACACAACCACAACAACCAGCAACCAGAACATTTACACACAACCACAACAACCAGCAACCAGAACATTTACACACAACCACAACACCAACCAGCAACCAGAACATTTACACACAACCACAACACCAACCAGAACATTTACACACAACCACAACACCAACCAGCAACCAGAACATTTACACACAACCACAACAACAACAGCAACCAGAACATTTACACACAACCAACACAACACAACCAGAACATTTACACACAACCACAACACCAACCAGAACATTTACACACAACCACAACAACAACAGCAACCAGAACATTTACACACAACCACAACACAACAGCAACCAGAACATTTACACACAACCACAACACCAACCAGAACATTTACACACAACCACAACACCAACCAGCAACCAGAACATTTACACACAACCACAACACCAAGCAACAGAACATTTACACACAACCACAACACCAACCAGCAACCAGAACATTTACACACAACCACAACACCAAACCAGAACATTTACACACAACCACAACAACAACCAGCAACCAGAACATTTACACACAACCACAACCAACCAGCAACCAGAACATTTACACACAACCACAACAACCAGCAACCAGAACATTTACACACAACCACAACACCAACCAGCACCAGAACATTTACACACACACAACAACAACCAGCAACCAGAACATTTACACACAACCACAACACCAACCAGCAACCAGAACATTTACACACAACCACAACACCAACCAGCAACCAGAACATTTACACACAACCACAACACCAACCAGAACATTTACACACAACCACAACAACCAGCAACCAGAACATTTACACACAACCACAACAACCAGCAACCAGAACATTTACACACAACCACAACACCAACCAGCAACCAGAACATTTACACACAACCACAACACCAACCAGAACATTTACACACAACCACAACAACAACCAGCAACCAGAACATTTACACACAACCACAACACCAACCAGAACATTTACACACAACCACAACACCAACCAGCAACCAGAACATTTACACACAACCACAACACCAAACAGAACATTTACACACAACCACAACACCAACCAGCAACCAGAACATTTACACACAACCACAACACCAACCAGAACATTTACACACAACCACAACACAACCAGCAACCAGAACATTTACACACAACCACAACACCAACCAGAACATTTACACACAACCACAACAACCAACCAGCAACCAGAACATTTACACACAACCACAACACCAACCAGCAACCAGAACATTTACACACAACCACAACACCAACCAGAACATTTACACACAACCACAACACCAACCAGCAACCAGAACATTTACACACAACCACAACACCAACCAGAACATTTACACACAACCACAACACCAACCAGCAACCAGAACATTTACACACAACCACAACACCAACCAGAACATTTACACACAACACCAACCAGAACATTTACACACAACCACAACACCAACCAGCAACCAGAACATTTACACACAACCACAACACCAACCAGCAACCAGAACATTTACACACAACCACAACACCAACCAGAACATTTACACACAACCACAACACCAACCAGCAACCAGAACATTTACACACAACCACAACAACCACCAACCAGAACATTTACACACAACCACAACACCAACCAGAACATTTACACACAACCACAACACCAACCAGCAACCAGAACATTTACACACAACCACAAACAACCAGCAACCAGAACATTTAACACAAACAACAACCAGCAACCAGAACATTTACACACAACCACAACACCAACCAGCAACCAGAACATTTACACACAACCACAACACCAACCAGAACATTTACACACAACCACAACACCAACCAGCAACCAGAACATTTACACACAACCACAACACCAAGCAGCAACCAGAACATTTACACACAACCACAACACCAACCAGAACATTTACACACAACCACAACACCAACCAGAACATTTACACACAACCACAACACAACCAGCAACCAGAACATTTACACACAACCACAACAACAACAGCAACCAGAACATTTACACACAACCACAACACCAACCAGAACATTTACACACAACCACAACACCAACCAGCAACCAGAACATTTACACACAACCACAACACCAACCAAAACATTTACACACAACCACAACACCAACCAGCAACCAGAACATTTACACACAACCACAACACCAACCAGAACATTTACACACAACCACAACACCAACCAGAACATTTACACACAACCACAACACCAACCAGCAACCAGAACATTTACACACAACCACAACCAGCAACCAGAACATTTACACACAACCACAACACCAACCAGCACCAGAACATTTACACACAACACAACAACAACCAGCAACCAGAACATTTACACACAACCACAACACCAACCAGCAACCAGAACATTTACACACAACCACAACACCAACCAGCAACAGAACATTTACACACAACCACAACACCAACCAGAACATTTACACACAACCACAACAACCAGCAACCAGAACATTTACACACAACCACAACAACAACAGCAACCAGAACATTTACACACAACCACAACACCAACCAGCAACCAGAACATTTACACACAACCACAACACCAACCAGAACATTTACACACAACCACAACACAACCAGCAACCAGAACATTTACACACAACAAACCACAACACCAACCAAACATTTACACACAACCACAACACCAACCAGCAACCAGAACATTTACACACAACCACAACACCAACCAGCAACCAGAACATTTACACACAACCACAACACCAACCAGCAACCAGAACATTTACACACAACCACAACACCAACCAGAACATTTACACACAACCACAACAACAACCAGCAACCAGAACATTTACACACAACCACAACACCAACCAACATTTACACACAACCACAACACCAACCAGCAACCAGAACATTTACACACAACCACAACACCAACCAGCAACCAGAACATTTACACACAACCACAACACCAACCAGAACATTTACACACAACCACAACACCAACCAGCAACCAGAACATTTACACACAACCACAACACCAACCAGAACATTTACACACAACCACAACACCAACCAGCAACCAGAACATTTACACACAACCACAACACCAACCAGAACATTTACACACAACCATAACACCAACCAGAACATTTACACACAACCACAACACCAACCAGCAACCAGAACATTTACACACAACCAACAACACAACCAGCAACCAGAACATTTACACACAACCACAACACCAACCAGAACATTTACACACAACCACAACAACCAGCAACCAGAACATTTACACACAACCACAACAACCACAACCAGAACATTTACACACAACCACAAACCAACCAGCAACCAGAAAATTTACACACAACCACAACACCAACCAGAACATTAACACACAACCACAACAACAACCAGCAACCAGAACATTTACACACAACCACAACAACCAACCAGAACATTTACACACAACCACAACACCAACCAGCAACCAGAACATTTACACACAACCACAACACCAACCAGAACATTTACACACAACCACAACACCAACCAGCAACCAGAACATTTACACACAACCACAACACCAACAAGCAACCAGAACATTTACACACAACCACAACACCAACCAGCAACCAGAACATTTACACACAACCACAACACCAACCAGCAACCAGAACATTTACACACAACCACAACACCAACCAGCAACCAGAACATTTACACACAACCACAACACCAACCAGAACCAGAACATCACACAAAGCACACACCAACCAGAACATTTACACACAACCACAACACAACCAGCAACCAGAACATTTACACACAACCACAACACCAACCCGAACATTTACACACAACCACAACACCAACCAGCAACCAGAACATTTACACACAACCACAACACCAACCCAGAACATTTACACACAACCACAACAACCAGCAACCAGAACATTTACACACAACCACAACAACCAGCAACCAGAACATTACACACAACCACAAACCAACCAGCAACCAGAACATTTACACACAACCACAACACCAACCAGAACATTTACACACAACCACAACAACAACCAGCAACCAGAACATTTACACACAACCACAACACCAACCCGAACATTTACACACAACCACAACACCAACCAGCAACCAGAACATTTACACACAACCACAACACCAACCAGAACATTTACACACAACCACAACACCAACCAGAACATTTACACACAACCACAACACCAACCAGCAACCAGAACATTTACACACAACCACAACACCAACCAGCAACCAGAACATTTACACACAACCACAACACCAACCAGCAACCAGAACATTTACACACAACCACAACACCAACCAGCAACCAGAACATTTACACACAACCACAACACCAACCAGCAACCAGAACATTTACACACAACCACAACACCAACCAACCAGAACATTACACACAACCACAACACCAACCAG
Source organism: Megaleporinus macrocephalus (assembly GCA_021613375.1). Taxonomy (NCBI): domain Eukaryota; kingdom Metazoa; phylum Chordata; class Actinopteri; order Characiformes; family Anostomidae; genus Megaleporinus; species Megaleporinus macrocephalus. The sequence continues at coordinate 37,339,274 of CM038718.1, forward strand.
ACCATTTACACACAACCACAACACCACCAACCAGCAACCAGAACATTTACACACAACCACAACACCAGCAACCAGAACATTTACACACAACCACAACACCAGCAACCAGAACATTTACACACAACCACAACACCAACCAGCAACCAGAACATTTACACACAACCACAACACCAACCAGAACATTTACACACAACCACAACACCAACCAGAACATTTACACACCACCAACCAGCAACCAGAACATTTACACACAACCACAACACCAACCAGCAACCAGAACATTTACACACAACCACAACACCAACCAGAACATTTACACACAACCAACCAGCAACCAGAACATTTACACACAACCACAACAACCAACCAGAACATTTACACACAACCACACACCAACCACAACCAGAACATTTACACACAACCACAACACCAACCAGCAACCAGAACATTTACACACAACCACAACACCAACCAGAACATTTACACACAACCACAACACCAACCAGCAACCGAACATTTACACACAACCACAACACCAACCGCAACCAGAACATTTACACACAACCACCACAACACCAACCAGCAACCAGAACATTTACACACAACCACAACACCAACCAGCAACCAGAACATTTACACACAACCACAACACCAACCAGCAACCAAACATTTACACACAACCACAACAACCAGCAACCAGAACATTTACACACAACCAAACACCAACCAGAACATTTACACACAACCACAACACCAACCAGCAACCAGAACATTTACACACAACCACAACACCAACCCGCAACCAGAACATTTACACACAACCACAACACCAACCAGCAACCAGAACATTTACACACAACCACAACACCAACCAGCAACCAGAACATTTACACACAACCACAACACCAACCAGCAACCAGAACATTTACACACAACCACAACAACCAGCAACCAGAACATTTACACACAACCACAACAACAACCAGAACATTTACACACAACCACAACACCAACCAGCAACCAGAACATTTACACACAACCACAACACCAACCAGAACATTTACACACAACCACAACACCAACCAGCAACCAGAACATTTACACACAACCACAACAACCAACCAGAACATTTACACACAACCACAACACCAACCAGCAACCAGAACATTTACACACAACCACAACACCAACCAGCAACCAGAACATTTACACACAACCACAACACCAACCAGCAACCAGAACATTTACACAACCACACAACTTTACACACAACCACAACACCAACCAGCAACCAGAACATTTACACACAACCACAACACCAACCAGAACATTTACACACAACCACAACACCAACCAGCAACCAGAACATTTACACACAACCACAACAACCAGCAACCAGAACATTTACACACAACCACAACACCAACCAGAACATTTACACACAACCACAACAACAACCAGCAACCAGAACATTTACACACAACCACAACAACCAGCAACCAGAACATTTAGACACAAACAACAACCAGCAACCAGAACATTTACACACAACCACAACACCAACCAGCAACCAGAACATTTACACACAACCACAACACCAACCAGAACATTTACACACAACCACAACAACAACTAGCAACCAGAACATTTACACACAACCACAACACAACAGCAACCAGAACATTTACACACAACCACAACACCAACCAGAACATTTACACACAACCACAACACCAACCAGAACATTTACACACAACCACAACACCAACCAGCAACCAGAACATTTACACACAACCACAACAACAACAGCAACCAGAACATTTACACACAACCACAACACCAACCAGAACATTTACACACAACCACAACACCAACCAGCAACCAGAACATTTACACACAACCACAACACCAATGCAACCAGAACATTTACACACAACCACAACACCAACCAGCAACCAGAACATTTACACACAACCACAACACCAACCAGAACATTTACACACAACCACAACACAACCAGCAACCAGAACATTTACACACAACCACAACACCAACCAGCAACCAGAACATTTACACACAACCACAACCACAACCAGAACATTTACACACAACCACAACAACCAACCAGCCCAGAACATTTACACACAACACAACAACAACCAGCAACCAGAACATTTACACACAACCACAACACCAACCAGCAACCAGAACATTTACACACAACCACAACACCAACCAGCAACCAGAACATTTACACACAACCACAACACCAACCAGAACATTTACACACAACCACAACAACCAGCAACCAGAACATTTACACACACAACCACAACACCAGCAACCAGAACATTTACACACAACCACAACACCAACCAGCAACCAGAACATTTACACACAACCACAACACCAACCAGAACATTTACACACAACCACAACAACAACCAGCAACCAGAACATTTACACACAACCACAACACCAACCCGAACATTTACACACAACCACAACACCAACCAGCAACCAGAACATTTACACACAACCACAACACCAACCAGCAACCAGAACATTTACACACAACCACAACACCAACCAGCAACCAGAACATTTACACACAACCACAACACCAACCAGAACATTTACACACAACCACAACAACAACCAGCAACAGAACATTTACACACAACCACAACACCAACCAGAACATTTACACACAACCACAACACAACCAGCAACCAGAACATTTACACACAACCACAACACCAACCAGAACATTTACACACAACCACAACACCAACCAGCAACCAGAACATTTACACACAACCACAACACCAACCAGAACATTTACACACAACCACAACACCAACCAGCAACCAGAACATTTACACACAACCACAACACCAACCAGAACATTTACACACAACCATAACACCAACCAGAACATTTACACACAACCACAACACAACCAGCAACCAGAACATTTACACACAACCACAACACCAACCAGCAACCAGAACATTTACACACAACCACAACACACCAACCAGAACATTTACACACAACCACAACAACCAGCAACCAGAACATTTACACACAACCACAACAACCAGCAACCGAACATTTACACACAACCACAAGACCAACCAGCAACCAGAACATTTACACACAACCACAACACCAACCAGAACATTTACACACAACCACAACAACAACCAGCAACCAGAACATTTACACACAACCACAACACCAACCCGAACATTTACACACAACCACAACACCAACCAGCAACCAGAACATTTACACACAACCACAACACCAACCAGAACATTTACACACAACCACAACACCAACCAGAACATTTACACACAACCACAACACCAACCAGCAACCAGAACATTTACACACAACCACAACACCAACCAGCAACCAGAACATTTACACACAACCACAACACCAACCAGCAACCAGAACATTTACACACAACCACAACACCAACCAGCAACCAGAACATTTACACACAACCACAACACCAACCAGCAACCAGAACATTTACACACAACCACAACACCAACCAGTAACCAGAACATTTACACACAAGCACAACACACCAACCAGAACATTTACACACAACCACAACACAACCACAACCAGAACATTTACACACAACCACAACACCAACCCGAACATTTACACACAACCACAACACCAACCAGCAACCAGAACATTTACACACAACCACAACACCAACCAGAACATTTACACACAACCACAACAACCAGCAACCAGAACATTTACACACAACCACAACAACCAGCACCGAACATTTACACACAACCACAAACCAACCAGCAACCAGAACATTTACACACAACCACAACACCAACCAAACATTTACACACAACCACAAACCACAACCAGCAACCAGAACATTTACACACAACCACAACACCAACCCGAACATTTACACACAACCACAACACCAACCAGCAACCAGAACATTTACACACAACCACAACACCAACCAGAACATTTACACACAACACAACACACACACCAACCACAACCCAACAAACATTTACACACAACCACAACACCAACCAGCAACCAGAACATTTACACACAACCACAACACCAACCAGCAACCAGAACATTTACACACAACCACAACACCAACCAGCAACCAGAACATTTACACACAACCACAACACAACCAGCAACCAGAACATTTACACACAACCACAACACCAACCACAACCAGAACATTTACACACAACCACAACACCAACCAAACCAGAACATTTACACACAACCACAACACCAACCAGAACATTTACACACAACCACAACACCAACCAGCAACCAGAACATTTACACACAACCACAACACCAGCAACCAGAACATTTACACACAACCACAACAACAACCAGCAACCAGAACATTTACACACAACCACAACACCAACCAGCAACCAGAACATTTACACACAACCACAACACCAACCAGAACATTTACACACAACAACACCAACCAGAACATTTACACACAACCACAACACCAACCAGCAACCAGAACATTTACACACAACCACAACAACCAGCAACCAGAACATTTACACACAACCACAACACCAACCAGAACATTTACACACAACCACAACAACCAGCAACCAGAACATTTACACACAACCACAACAACAACCAGAACATTTACACACAACCACAACACCAACCAGCAACCAGAACATTTACACACAACCACAACACCAACCAGCAACCAGAACATTAACACAACCACAACACCAACCAGAACATTTACACACAACCACAACACCAACCAGCAACCAGAACATTTACACACAACCACAACACCAACCAGCAACCAGAACATTTACACACAACCACACAACACCAACCAGCAACCAGAACATTTACA
>CM038718.1:37345203-37357703 GCA_021613375.1 Megaleporinus macrocephalus
GTTATTTGTTTACATGTACACTGTTATTTCTTTGTCTGTCTTTCTGTCTCTCTCTCTCTCTCTCTCTCTCTCTCTCTCTGTATCTCTCTCTCTCTCTCTCTCTCTCTGTATCTTTATCTCTCTCTCTCTCTCTCTCTCTCTCTCTCTGTATCTCTCTCTCTCTCTCTTTATCTGTATCTCTCTCTCTCTGTATCTCTCTCTGTATCTTTATCTCTCTCTCTCTCTCTCTCTCTCTCTCTCTGTATCTCTCTCTCTTTATCTCTCTCTCTCTCTCTTTATCTGTATCTCTCTCTCTGTATCTCTCTCTGTATCTGTATCTCTCTCTCTCTCTCTCTCTCTCTCTCTGTTTCTGTATCTCTCTCTCTCTCTTTCTTTCTCTCTCTCTCTGTATCTCTCTCTCTCTGTATCTGTATCTCTCTCTCTCTGTATGTCTCTCTGTCTCTGTATCTCTCTCTCTCTCTCTCTCTCTCTCTCTCCCTGTATCTCTCTCTGTCTCTGTCTCTCTCTCTCTCTCTCTCTCTCTCTCTCTGTATCTGTATCTCTCTCTCTCTCTCTCTCTTTCTCTCTCTGTATCTCTCTCTGTATCTCTCTCTCTCTCTTTCTCTCTCTCTCTATCTGTATCTCTCTCTGTATCTGTATCTCTCTCTCTCTCTCTCTCTCTCTCTCTGTATCTCTCTCTGTATCTGTATCTCTCTCTCTCTGTATGTCTCTCTGTCTCTGTATCTCTCTCTCTCTCTCTCTATCTCTCTCTCTCTCTCTCTCTCTCTCCCTGTATCTCTCTCTGTCTCTGTCTCTCTCTCTCTCTCTCTCTCTCTATCTCTCTCTCTCTCTCTCTCTCTCTCTCTGTATCTCTCTCTGTATCTGTATCTCTCTCTCTCTGTATGTCTCTCTGTCTCTGTATCTCTCTCTCTCTCTCTCTCTATCTCTCTCTCTCTCTCTCTCTCTCTCCCTGTATCTCTCTCTGTCTCTGTCTCTCTCTCTCTCTCTCTCTCTCTCTCTCTCTCTGTATCTGTATCTCTCTCTCTCTCTCTCTCTTTCTCTCTCTGTATCTCTCTCTGTATCTCTCTCTCTCTCTTTCTCTCTCTCTCTTTGTATCTCTCTCTGTATCTCTCTCTCTCTCTCTCTCTCTCTCTCTCTCTCTCTCTCTCTCTGTCTGTAGGTGAGCAGTAAAGATCTTTCCAGACTCTCTCAGGAACATGGTCTAGAGGCTCTTCACTGTGGGCGTGGCCAGAGGCGGGGCCTCAGAAGGAAGGGAGGCGTGGCTGTGGGTGGAGGTGTATCACTATTGGCTGACTGTGTGGACAATGGAACGCAGACGGATATCAGCTTCCAGAACATGGTTACAGGGGGCAGAGGCTACCGAAGCTGCGGACCACCACCATCACCATCTCCACCTCTTCCACCAATCCCAGAGCCGTACCTGCTCAGCCAGCTGTGAGTGTGCACTATAGTGATACTGGGAGCTATAGTGATACTGGGTGCTATAGTGATACTGGGTGCTATAGTGATACTGGGAGCTATAGTCAAGTCAAGTCAAGTCAATTTTATTTATATAGCGCTTTTTACAACGATGTTGTCTCAAAGCAGCTTTACAGAGTTTTGAAAACAGTTATAACATATATCCCCCAGTGAGCAAACCAGAGGCAACAGTGGCAAGAACACCTCCCTCAACTGGAGGAAGAAACCTTGGGGGGAACCAGACTCACAAGGGGAGACCCATCCTCCTCTGGTCAAACAGTATTTACAGTTTGAACTAAATACCAAAGAAAGGAGTCTCTGTTTGAAATCTGGATAGCAAAGCTTTAGAAGCTGCACAGATAGAGGCAGTGTATGACTGAGGCAGTCTCTGGCTGAGGCAGTGTATGACTGAGGCAGTCTCTGACTGAGGCAGTCTATGACAGTCTTTATGTAAAGTGGGCGTGAGCTGAAACAGTCCCATCCTATCTCAGTGCTGGTGCATCTGGATGGCACAGTGATGTAACTGAGGGTGTAGTAGTAAATGGACAGGTGAGCTGGCTGGTGATGGTGGGGTGATGGCCTGATGATCAGTCCTTCAACAGCCTTCAACAGACAGGAGGACAGTCATTTCCTCAGGAAGAGTAAAGAGAAAGAGTTAGTTGGGCTCAGGAGTGAGACTGTAGAGAATATGAATTTTCAGAATTTTAGAGTGTGGCTGGCGACTCCGGCAGATCTAACTATAACAGCCTAAACTAAAAGGAGAGAACCAGAAGGTAACATGGACATGAGAGTACCCTGAGACACTGGGGTCCCCCCACTCCACCATCAACAAACCTGTGTGATCGCGTGAAGTGGTGGAACAACAGCACCAACATCTCAGTTTACCATAAACCTCTGTGTCCAAGAACCCCCAGATCTAAAAGAGAAGCTTAATTACCAAAAGCTACACTAAACAAGTATGTTTTTAATCTAGACTTAAATATTGAGACTGTGTCAGAGTCCCGAACATTAACTGGGAGATTATTCCACAATTTTGGGGCTTTGTAGGAAAAAGCTCTTCCCCCCCCCCTCATTGTAGTCTTCTGAATTTTAGGAACTATTAGAAAACCAGCATCCTGTGATCTGAGTGAACGTGGCGGTTCATAATAGGAAATTAGATCTTGCAGGTACTCCGGTGTGAGACCGTGCAGGGCTTTATACGTCAGTAATAGAATTTTATAGTCGATACGGAATTTAACAGGAAGCCAGTGTAGCGCTGATAAAACTGGACTGATGTGATCAAATTTCCTGGTTTTAGTTAGTACTCTAGCTGCAGCGTTCTGAACTAACTGGAGTTTATTCAGGTTCCTGCTGGAGCATCCTGACAATAATGCATTACAGTAATCTAGCCTTGAGGTTATAAAGGCATGTATCAACTTTTCAGCATCAGACACAGATAACGCATTTCTTAACTTTGAAATGTTTCGTAGGTGAAGAAACGCTGTTCTTGTAATATTACCTACGTGTTGATTAAATGTCAGATCTGAGTCAATTGTTACACCAAGATTTTTGGCTACTGAACCAGGAACTACAGAGAAGTCAGCAAGATTTAACATTAAATCTGAACATGTAGTCCGAGCAGCCTTTGGGCCGAGGAGGAGAACTTCCGTTTTATCTGGGTTTAAAAGAAGGAAGTTCTGTAGCATCCAAAGTCTAATATCTCTTACACAATCTTCTATCTTATTTAATCTGGATTTGTCATCTGGTTTGGCTGATATGTACAGTTGTGTATCATCGGCATAACAGTGGAAACTAATTCCATGTCTATTTATAACTGAGCCTAATGGTAGCATATATAGTGTAAATAACAGAGGACCTAAAACAGAACCTTGTGGAACTCCATATTTCACTTTTGTAGTGTTAGACGATACATTATTTATCTTTACAAACTGAAAGCGATCACTAAGGTAAGATGTGAACCAGGATAACGCTGTTCCTGTGATTCCAACTATATTTTCTAGCCTGTCCAAAAGAATAGTGTGATCTATAGTGTCAAAAGCTGCACTTAGATCTAGTAGCACCAGTAGAGATACGTGGTCCTGATCAGAGACTAGAAGAAGATCATTTGTTATCTTAACTAAAGCTGTCTCTGTGCTGTGGTGGGTCTAAAACCAGATTGGAATTTTTCATATATGTTGTTCTTATGTAGATGAGAACAGAGTTGTCGAGCTACAGCCTTTTCTAAAATCTTAGAGATAAAAGGTAAATTGGAAATGGGTCTATAACTGGACAGTTCTCTGGGGTCAAGATTTGGCTTCTTTATCAAGGGTTTTATCACAGCTAGTTTAAAAGACTTAGGTACATGACCCAGACTAAGAGAAGAGTTGATGATAGTTAAGATAGGTTTAATAATAGCTGGTAATACTTGTTTCAATAGGCTTGTTGGAATCATATCAAGTGTGCATGTAGCAGAAGTTGAGGAAGAGATAAGTTTTTCTAGTTCTGTCTGCTGTAGTGGAGAAAATGTTTCTAGTGTTTCTTCTAAAATCACATTTTGTGCTGTTTGAGCCAAACCAGATGAAGGATAGGTTACTCGTATTGGTAGAACTTTTTGTCTAATATTCTCGATTTTGCTATTTAAAAAGTCCAGCTATAGTGACACTGGGTGCTATAGTGAAAGTGGGTGCTATAGTGACGCAGGGTGTTATAGTGATACTGGGAACTATAGTGATACTGGGTGCTATAGTGATACTGGGAGCTATAGTGATACTGGGTGCTATAGTGACGCAGGGTGTTATAGTGATACTGGGTGCTATAGTGATACTGGGTGCTATAGTGATACTGGGAGCTATAGTGATACTGGGTGCTATAGTGACACTGGGAGTTATAGTGATACTGGGTGCTATAGTGATACTGGGAGCTATAGTGATACTGGGAGCTATAGTGATTACTGGGTGCTATAGTGATACTGGGAGCTATAGTGATACTGGGTGCTATAGTGATACTGGGAGTTATAGTGATACTGGGAGCTATAGTGATACTGGGAGCTATAGTGATACTGGGAGTTATAGTGATACTGGGAGCTATAGTGATACTGGGTGCTATAGTGATTACTGGGTGCTATAGTGATACTGGGAGTTATAGTGATACTGGGAGCTATAGTGATACTGGGTGCTATAGTGATACTGGGAGCTATAGTGATACTGGGTGCTATAGTGATACTGGGAGCTATAGTGATACTGGGTGCTATAGTGATTACTGGGTGCTATAGTGATACTGGGAGTTATAGTGATACTGGGAGCTATAGTGATACTGGGTGCTATAGTGATACTGGGAGCTATAGTGATACTGGGTGCTATAGTGATACTGGGAGCTATAGTGATACTGGGAGCTATAGTGATTACTGGGTGCTATAGTGATACTGGGAGTTATAGTGATACTGGGAGCTATAGTGATACTGGGAGCTATAGTGATACTGGGAGCTATAGTGATACTGGGAGCTATAGTGATACTGGGAGCTATAGTGATACTGGGTGCTATAGTGATACTGGGAGCTATAGTGATACTGGGAGCTATAGTGATACTGGGAGCTATAGTGATACTGGGAGCTATAGTGATACTGGGTGCTATAGTGATACTGGGAGCTATAGTGATACTGGGAGCTATAGTGATACTGGGAGCTATAGTGATGCCTGTATGTTAATAGCTCCTATAGAGACTGCAGCTGTAGCTTATATCTGGGGTCAGCTTCTGACCATAGGGCCACTGTAGTCGGGATATATTTGGGTGGACGGTCACTTTCAATCTACTAATGAGGTTTTTAGCTGCTGTGTCTGATACACTCACAAACTGTACAGCAACAGAGGGACTACAGTCTGCAGCAATATAGTGGAATAAAAAGGTGGGTGTTTCTAATAAAGTGGCCAGTTAGTGGAATTACAAGGTGGGTGTTTCTAATAAAGTTGTTGTGTGTATAGTGATTTGTCTCCTGTCCTCTCTGCAGGTCTCCTTTAGATCACGTGTATTACGACCCCACTGACTACTTTGACATCAGTCAGCATGAGGTGGACCGACAGGACGATCTGGAGTACGAGGTAAAACACACACTCAACCTAATGAGAAACTGTAACTCAGTTTATATACAATACCTACATTTAGAGTTATACATTCAACCTAATGAGAAACTGTAACTCAGTTTATATACAATACCTACATTTAGAGTTATACATTCAACCTAATGAGAAACTTTAACTCAGTTTATATACAATACCTACATTTAGAGTTATACACTCAACCTAATGAGAAACTGTAACTCAGTTTATATACAATACCTACATTTAGAGTTATACATTCAACCTAATGAGAAACTGTAACTCAGTTTATATACAATACCTACATTTAGAGTTATACATTCAACCTAATGAGAAACTTTAACTCAGTTTATATACAATACCTACATTTAGAGTTATACACTCAACCTAATGAGAAACTGTAACTCAGTTTATATACAATACCTACATTTAGAGTTATACATTCAACCTAATGAGAAACTGTAACTCAGTTTATATACAATACCTACATTTAGAGTTATACATTCAACCTAATGAGAAACTTTAACTCAGTTTATATACAATACCTACATTTAGAGTTATACACTCAACCTAATGAGAAACTGTAACTCAGTTTTTATACAATACCTACATTTAGAGTTATACATTCAACCTAATGAGAAACTTTAACTCAGTTTTTATACAATACCTACATTTAGAGGTATACATTCAACCTAATGAGAAACTTTAACTCAGTTTTTATACAATACCTACATTTAGAGTTATACATTCAACCTAATGAGAAACTTTAACTCAGTTTTTATACAATACCTACATTTAGAGTTATACATTCAACCTAATGAGAAACTGTAACTCAGTTTTTATACAATACCTACATTTAGAGTTATACATTCAACCTAATGAGAAACTGTAACTCAGTTTTTATACAATACCTACATTTAGAGTTATACATTCAACCTAATGAGAAACTGTAACTCAGTTTATATACAATACCTACATTTAGGGTTATACACTCAACCTAATGAGAAACTGTAACTCAGTTTTTATACAATACCTACATTTAGAGTTATACATTCAACCTAATGAGAAACTTTAACTCAGTTTTTATACAATACCTACATTTAGAGTTATACATTCAACCTAATGAGAAACTTTAACTCAGTTTTTATACAATACCTACATTTAGAGTTATACATTCAACCTAATGAGAAACTGTAACTCAGTTTTTATACAATACCTACATTTAGAGTTATACATTCAACCTAATGAGAAACTTTAACTCAGTTTTTATACAATACCTACATTTAGAGTTATACATTCAACCTAATGAGAAACTGTAACTCAGTTTTTATACAATACCTACATTTAGAGTTATACATTCAACCTAATGAGAAACTGTAACTCAGTTTTTATACAATACCTACATTTAGAGTTATACATTCAACCTAATGAGAAACTGTAACTCAGTTTTTATACAATACCTACATTTAGAGTTATACATTCAACCTAATGAGAAACTGTAACTCAGTTTTTATACAATACCTACATTTAGAGTTATACATTCAACCTAATGAGAAACTTTAACTCAGTTTTTATACAATACCTACATTTAGAGTTATACATTCAACCTAATGAGAAACTTTAACTCAGTTTTTATACAATACCTACATTTAGAGTTATACATTCAACCTAATGAGAAACTGTAACTCAGTTTTTATACAATACCTACATTTAGAGTTATACATTCAACCTAATGAGAAACTGTAACTCAGTTTATATACAATACCTACATTTAGGGTTATACACTCAACCTAATGAGAAACTGTAACTCAGTTTTTATACAATACCTACATTTAGAGTTATACATTCAACCTAATGAGAAACTTTAACTCAGTTTTTATACAATACCTACATTTAGAGTTATACATTCAACCTAATGAGAAACTTTAACTCAGTTTTTATACAATACCTACATTTAGAGTTATACATTCAACCTAATGAGAAACTGTAACTCAGTTTTTATACAATACCTACATTTAGAGTTATACATTCAACCTAATGAGAAACTTTAACTCAGTTTTTATACAATACCTACATTTAGAGTTATACATTCAACCTAATGAGAAACTGTAACTCAGTTTTTATACAATACCTACATTTAGAGTTATACATTCAACCTAATGAGAAACTGTAACTCAGTTTTTATACAATACCTACATTTAGAGTTATACATTCAACCTAATGAGAAACTTTAACTCAGTTTTTATACAATACCTACATTTAGAGTTATACATTCAACCTAATGAGAAACTGTAACTCAGTTTTTATACAATACCTACATTTAGAGTTATACATTCAACCTAATGAGAAACTGTAACTCAGTTTTTATACAATACCTACAATACCTAACCCTAGGATGGGACTGTTTCAGCTCACGCCCACTTAACATAAAGACTCAGTCATACACTGCCTCTATCTGTGCAGCTTCTAAAGCTTTGCTATCCAGATTTCAAACAGAGGCTCCTTTCTTTGGTATTTAGTTCAAACTGTAAATACTGTTTGACCAGAGGAGGATGGGTCTCCACTTGTGAGTCTGGTTCCTCCCAAGGTTTCTTCCTCCAGTTGAGGGAGGTGTTCTTGCCACTGTTGCCTCTGGCTTGCTCACTGGGGGGTATATGTTATAACTGTTTTCAAAACTCTGTAAAGCTGCTTTGAGACAACATCATTGTAAAAAGCGCTATATAAATAAAATTGACTTGACTTGACATATACAATACCTATAATCAGAGTTACACATTCAACCTAATGAGAAACTGTAAGGATTCAAGGATTCAAGGAGACTTTATTGTCATTCACATCACATGTAGTACATGGGGTGGAACGAAATTGTGGTACCCAAGGACCCAGTTTTACCCAGACAGCAGTACTTAAATAAATAAAATAAACATAAATATATAAAATATATGAAAATAAAATAAACAGGAATGGAGAAGGTAGCAGCAGAGTGTATTAAAGTGACTGGTGTCGTTAAAGTGTCAGTGCAGTAAAAGTGTCAGTGCAGTGGTTCCACTAAGTGGCGTTTAAAAGTCTTACAGCTTCCAGAATGAAGCTGTTCCTCAGTCTGTTCGTTCTACACTTAACGCTCCGCAGCCTCCTGCCTGAGGGGAGCGGGACAAACAGTGAGTGTGCTGGATGAGTGGGGTCCTTCATGATGCAGGTGGCCCTCTTCCTGCATCTGGAGGTGTATATGTCCGTGGTGGTGGGGAGGCTGACTCCGACAGACCTCTGTGCAGCCTTCACCACCCTCTGCAGAGCTTTCCTGTCTGCAGCAGAGCAGCTTCCGTGCCACACGTTGATGCTGGAGCATAGAACGCTCTCCACCACACATCTGTAGAAGGAGGTGAGGACCGAGCTCCCGAGCCCAGCTCGCCTCAACCGCCTGAGGAAGTAGAGCCGCTGATGTGCCTTCCTGACCAGGCTGGAAGTGTTGTTGCTCCAGGTGAGGTTGTTGCTCAGGTGAACACCCAAGTACCTGTAGCTGGAGACCACTTCCACCGCAGACCCTCCGACATGCAGGGGGAGGTGGGCATGTCTGCCCCTTCTGAAGTCCACAATCATCTCCTTCGTCTTCTTTATGTTGATGCAGAGGTTGTTCTTTCTGCACCAACCCTCCAGGTGTTCTACCTCCCGTCTGTAGCCAGACTCATCACTGTTTGTGATGCATCTGACCACTGCCGTGTCGTCCGCAAACTTCACAATATGACAGCCTGGGTGGATGGGTGAGCAGTCATATGTGAGCAGCGTGAACAAGAGGGGGCTCAACACACAGCCCTGAGGGGAGCCAGTGCTGAGGATTGTGGTGGAGGAGGAGAGGTTGTGGATCCTCACAGACTGCGGCCTGTTGGTCAGGAAGTCCAGGACCCAGTTGCAAAGAGAAGAGCGCAGACCAAGTGAGGAGAGCTTATCTGTCAGTGTCTGGGGTATCATGGTGTTGAAGGCGGAAGTGAAGTCCACAAAGAGCATACGGACATAAGAGTCCTTCTGCTCCAGGTGGGTGAGGGCAGTGTGGACCACAGAGGAAATGGCATCGTCTGTGGATCGGTTCCTCCTGTAGGCGTACTGGTGTGGGTCCACAGTGACGTCGATGGTGGCTTTGATGTGGGTCATAACCAGTCTTTCAAAGCATTTAGTGACTATCGGCGTGAGAGCTATCGGCCGGTAGTCATTCAGACCTGTCACTGTGGAGCTCTTGGGGACCGGGATGATGGTGGCGGTCTTCAGGCAGGTGGGAACAGCTGCCTGGGTGAGGGAGACATTGAAAATGTCTGCCAGGACCTCGGAGATCTGATCAGCGCACTCCCGTAGTACTCGTCCGGGTATGTTATCCGGACCAGCACTTTTCCGGGGGTTGATCCTCCTGAGGGTCCTCCTTACCTCTGCTGGTGTCACACAGAGGGGTACTTCTCCAGGTGGAGGGGTGAGTCTTATGCTGGGCGGGGTGTCAGGGTCCTCAAAGCGGGCATAGAATTTGTTGAGAGCCTCGGGCAGGGAGGGGTCTTTGGAACATTGTGCATCTCTGGTTTTATAGTCTGTGATGCACTTAATTCCCCTCCACATGCTCCTAGGATCCTGGGAGGAGAAGTGTCCCTGGATTTTCAGAGCATATGCAGCTTTGGCCCTCTTAACACCTGCGGTCAGCTCTCTTCTAGCCCTCCTGAGTTCCTGTGCGTCGCCAGACCTGAAGGCAGCATCCCTGGCTTTCAGTAGAGAACGCACCTCTCCATTCAGCCAGGGTTTCTGGTTCGGGTAGCAGGTCACTGTCTTTGTGGTGGTGACATCCTCCACACACTTGCTGATGTACCCGAGGACAGCAGATGTGTAATCCTCCAGATCCAGCTCCCCCTCACTCTCAGCAGCCTCCCTAAAGACATGCCAGTCTGTGCAGCCGAAACAGTCCCGCAGCACAGCGTCTGCGTCACCGGGCCAAACAGTGATGGTCTTCTGTGTGGGTCTGGAGCGTCGCAGCGGGGGGTGGTATGCAGGGACCAGCATAATGGAGATGTGGTCGGAGAGCCCGAGGTGGGGGTGGGGGACGGCTCTGTACGCGTCTCTGATGTTGGTGTAAACACGGTCGAGTGTGTTGTCTCCCCGTGTTGGAATGTCTATGTGTTGGTAAAACCTCGGCAAAATGTTCGTCAGGTTCACGTGGTTAAAATCCCCCGCCACCACGTAAAACGCCTCCGGATGCTTGCTCTGAAGCGAGCTGATGTTGTCATGTAGCTCTTTCAGTGCGTTGTTAGCATTAGCATCCGGTGCTATGTAAACGGCAATGACGAACACAGCTGTAAACTCCCGAGGCAGATAGTGTGGCCGACACTTCACGGTCAGCTGTTCTGTTGCCTCGGAGCATAGGGCGTTTACCATCACACAGTTTGTGCACCAACCTTTGTTTATGTAGACGCATAAGCCGCCCCCTCGTGCTTTTCCGGACAGCTGGTTGCGGTCCGCGCGGAAGAGCTGCCGGCCGGCGAGCTGGAAGGCTGAGTCCGGCATGCTGTCGTTTAGCCATGTTTCCGTGAGACAGATCACAGCGCAGTTCCTCATCTCATCAGAAACACTCATCCTCAGCCGCAGAAGGTCCAGCTTGTTGTCCAGAGAGCGAACATTGGACAGGAAGAGAGATGGAATCGGGGGTCTGTCGGCGTTAGCCTTGAGCCTGGCTAGCACGCCGGCCCGCTTCCCTCTCTTCAGTCTTCGCCTGCATCGCTTCCTTTTGCCCTTTGTTCGTACCGCTCTGACCCGCCACGCCGGTGTCCGGAGAAGTTGTAGTCTGCCCAGCTTGGCTCTGAAACTACTGTCCATAGTTGCTACTTTTGTGGCAGAGCTGTCCTTAATCTTAAAAAGTTCGGTTCGGCTGTAACTCACAGGCTTAAGGCGCGTGAAGTCGCTATCAGAACCGACGTAAAAATAACTAAAAGCTGGGTTTTCGCTGGGAGCGTGAGAAGCTGCTGCACCACCACGCGCGGCCATCTTGAAGGACTCATCTGAGTTAGAAGGACTAACTCAGTTTATATACAATACCTACATTTAGAGTTATACATTCAACCTAATGAGAAACTGTAACTCAGTTTATATACAATACCTACATTTAGAGTTATACATTCAACCTAATGAGAAACTGTAACTCAGTTTATATACAATACCTACATGTAGGAGTACACTGTTGTGTTTCCTCCCTCTGCAGGAGGTGGAGCTGTATAAGTCTCGGCAGCAGGAGAAGCTGGGGTTAACTGTGTGTTACCGCACTGATGATGAGGAGGATCTGGGTATCTATGTGGGGGAGGTAAGGAGAAGGAGAAGCTCCTGAGTTTAATCTGATCTTGGAACAGTGACTGCTGAAGAACAATGAGGAGTATGAGGAGGCGGTAAATGCTGTACTTGCTGTAGACATTAAGAAGATCTCCTTCTAAACACCTAGCTGTCTTCTCTCCGCCAGGTCAACCCGAACAGCATCGCCGCTAAAGATGGTCGCATCAGAGAAGGAGACAGAATACTGCAGGTACGGTGCGTCTCCTCGGTAACACACTCGTACAACACTCTTCAGACTGTACCTCTTAGACGTCCATTAGAAGTTATGAGAAGTCCAGTGGTGCTAACGTGGATCTCCGTGTGTGTCCAGATCAATGGAGTGGACGTGCAGAACCGGGAGGAGGCTGTGGCTATTTTGACCCGAGAGGACAGCACCAACATCTCCCTGCTTCTGGCCAGGCCTGAAATTGAGGTGAGGGAGCGCACCGTGCACTGGTCACCCTTTATCTTGAGGATCATCAGTAGATGATGGGGTGAAGGGTTTATGTTGAAGATGAAGGTGTACAGTAAGGTGCAGGAACAGCGAATGCTCTTTTATGGAACAGAGCAGCTACAGGGCGGCGCGGCCGGCAGGTCGGTTCTAACCCGACTGATTAAAACAGAACTTGGAGAACAGACGGACCC
>CM038718.1:37362703-37442703 GCA_021613375.1 Megaleporinus macrocephalus
AGGCCGTGAAGGAAACTTTCCTCCAGCTCATCTGCCTCCACCTGCTCACTGCTGTACAGCTTAGAGAAAAACCTGACTGTGTGCTGGCGAATCTCAGTGGGTTCTGATGAGAGACCCCCTGAATCAGTTCGTACAGCATGCATGAACCTGTTCTGTCCATTTTTCTGCTCAAGGCCAAAAAAAAATTTAGATGGGGCATCCATCTCAGTCACACCTTTAAAACGTGAGCGGACCAGCGCCCCCTGTACTGTGGTACCCAGCAGGTCTGCCAGTGTGGCTGTTTTTCTTTTGAGAGCTTCAACATGCTCTCGATTTCCTGTGGTGTCCCCCAAAATCTGGAGCTCCACTATTTCCATCTCCAGAGCTTTGAGAGATCTGGTGATGTCCCTCGTGACATTGAGAGTATACTGCTGACAAAAGACCCTTGTTTGTACTTTAGCTATGTCCCACCACTGCTGCAGAGTGTGAAAGGAGGTCTTCTGAGTTCTAACAGAGCTCCAGAAGAAATTAAAACATTCTCTAAAATTAACATCGTTTAAAAGAGCTGTGTTGAAGTGCCAGTACGCGCTCCGGGGCTTGACAAGGGGCTTCCTGACCACACACTGAACCATACAATGATCAGAGAAGCCAACAGGGTATATATAACAATGTGTAAACACAGTCCGACGATGCTTAAAAACATAAAACCGGTCTAGTCTTGCTAGAGAGAGCGTGTTGTCTCTACAATGAGTCCATGTGTATTGTCTCTGGTCCGAGTGGAGACTTCTCCAGACATCACACAGTTCATGAGTCTCCACTATCTCACACAGCCGTCTGCGAGAAGCAGGATGTGGTTCCATATGATTCCTGTCCATATTATCTGTAGTGCAATTAAAATCACCCCCCAGGATTAAACACTCCTCTGTGTTAGAGTTCTCCAGCGCGCTGTGTAGAGTGTCTCACCCTCTCCGTCCCCACAGTCGGAGCATAAACACAGATAAAAACAAAACATTCATTTTCAAAACACGCTCTCACTTTTAAAATCCTCCCCTTTAAGATCTCTTCAGTCTCATAAGAACAGGGAGTAAAACTCTGTGAGAATAAAACAGCAGCTCCTCCACTGAGGGAGGTGCTGTGACTCAGGACTGCGAGCCCGTCCCACTCTTTAGTCCAGTCTGCAGCGTTACTCTCATCACTGTGAGTTTCCTGAAGCAGAACCACATCCAGCCTCTTCTGCTCAACCAGTTCAAATAATTCAGCCCTCTTTTCAGGAGATCTCGCCCCGTTCACCTTCAGGACACCTTAAAACCTTCCATTAAAAGATCATTTAAACAAAACCAGCAGCTGAGCTGAAGCTGAACTAGACAGCGTGTCCTTCATCACTGGGTCTCTCTTTTCTAAGCCTGGTCAGTAACTTCTTTAACCGGAACGTCTCCAGCTCAGTAAAAGCTCCAGCTCTCCTGAACTGAGTAACATCATGAACAAACTGTGCACCATCTGAGAAGTGGTCAGCTACCCGTATCCCTTTAACCCTTTAGTGCGCTGCAGAAAGGCCTTAATCTCATCAGCTGAGTACACAGTGGGCAGAGTGTCCTCCTGAGAACTAACAGACCAGCCTGAGTCCGAGTGACCTTCATCATCATCATCATCACTGTCCGAGTCATTCTCAGTACGTTTGTTCTGTTTGACCTGTTTGCTGCCTTTACTGTGAACTCGCGCCTTCTTCCTTTTAACCGGAGCTTTAAACACAGAGTCTACCTCCATTCCAGCACCTCCTCCAGCACCTCCTCCAGCACCTCCTCCAGCACCGCTGCGCTTACCGTGTCCGACTCCTTCTGTACCTCGTCAGCGTGTCGATCTCGTTCCGGGAGTCCTGCCGCTGTGTCGGCCGGCTCCGCCGTGACAGGTGCCTCCGCCGCCGTCGAGGCCGTCTCCTCCGCCGCCGCCGCGGGCTCACCCGGTGCGTGCTGAGGTCCAACCGGTCGGTACTCCGCCGACGTTGCTCCGTCAGTCGTGGCCAGTTCCCCGTCTGCCACCACGTCAGCCCCGGGGGGGTCAGCTGTAGAGGGTCCGGCCACTTCAGTACCTGAGTCCTTAGAATGCGCGCCGGCCTCGTTCTGCCTGCCGGGGCAAGCACGGACGAGATGGCCGACCTGTCCACATCCGAAACACCTCATCTCAGCATCAGACGACACGAAGACCGTGTAAACAAACCCGTCCAGTCTGAGTTTGAGGGTCACGTCCAGCGAGTCAGCTCCGTCTCGTAGCACCATATAAACCAGCCTCCGAAACGAAACCAGATGTTTGACTAGAGGTGATCTGCACCCCAGGGGGATCTTCTTTATGGGGGACACCAGTTTGCCGAACCTAGAAAGTTCGTTTGCGAGCAGTTCATCTTTAATAAACGGGGGGACGTTGGAGAGGATGATCTTCTTGGCGGGGGTACTGAGGGGCTGAACAGGTGTGAGTTGGTCTCGTAAAACAACACCGGTTTGAACGAGCTCGTTGGCTCTCTCCACAGTTCAGAAACAGAACCACCGCATGATTCATCCGGGAGACCACATTCCCCGCAGCCAGACAGCACTCCTCCACGCTCACCCCGCTCACCACCTTCACGCCGTGCCGGCGCGTTAAACTGTCAAAAAGTTTGTTGGTTGGAGCCGCCATAATTCCAACCAATAGGCTGGTGGCGGTCCCCTCGCGGGCTGAAACCCACTACAGTCACACTCACTCACTCACAATAGATGGAATAGTTGAATCCGTAAATGTTTTTGACAAAAAAAAACTAAATAAACAAAGAAAAAGTTTGGCAAAAACGCCAATAGGTCGCTCTCACGCTCACGCGTTCCTCCCGTTCCGCCACTCAACCGCGCATGCGGGAAGAGAGAGAGAGAGACAGAGAGAGAGATAGAGAGATAGAGAGAGAGACAGAAAGAGACAGAGAGAGAGAGATAGAGAGAGATAGAGAGAGATTGATACAGAGATAGAGAGAGAGATACAGAGATAGAAAGATAGAGAGAGATAGAGATAGAGAGAGAGAGATAGATACAGAGATAGAGAGAGAGAGATACAGAGATAGAGAGAGATAGAGAGAGAGAGAGAGATACAGAGAGAGAGAGATACAGAGATAGAGTGAAAGAGAAAGAGAGAGATAGAGAGAAAGATACAGAGATAGAAAGATAGAGAGAGAGATAGAAATAGATACAGAGATAGAGAGAGAGATACAGAGATAGAAAGATAAAGAGAGAGATAGAGATAGATACAGAGATAGAGAGAGAGAGATACAGAGATAGAGAGAGATAGAGAGAGAGAGAGAGATACAGAGAGAGAGAGAGATAGAGAGAGAGAGATAGAGAGAGAGATAGAGAGATAGAGAGAGAGATACAGAGATAGAAAGATAGAGAGAGATAGAGATAGAGAGAGAGAGATAGATACAGAGATAGAGAGAGAGATACAGAGATAGAGAGAGATATAGAGAGAGAGAGATACAGAGAGAGAGAGATACAGAGATAGAGTGAAAGAGAAAGAGAGAGATAGAGAGAAAGATACAGAGATAGAAAGATAGAGAGAGATAGAAATAGATACAGAGATAGAGAGAGAGATACAGAGATAGAAAGATAAAGAGAGAGATAGAGATAGATACAGAGATAGAGAGAGAGAGATACAGAGATAGAGAGAGATAGAGAGAGAGAGAGAGATACAGAGAGAGAGAGAGAGAGAGAGAGAGAGAGAGATAGAGAGAGAGATAGAGAGATAGAGAGATAGAGAGAGAGATACAGAGAGAGAGTAAATCAGATCTGTGTGTTGTTGTCTGTCTGTGTCTCTAGTTTAATCAGCAGCTCATCATCACGTTTAACTCCCAACACAAGCACAGCCCCCCCCCCCGCCCACCCACACATTAACATAACATCTACTGAGCCCTCCGCAGCCCCTCCACAACCCCCCGCACCCCTCCGCAGCCCCTCCACCCCTCCGCGGCCCCTCCACCCCTCCGCAGCCCCCTCTCCACCTCATGAATACAAATGGATCTAACACTGAGCTGGATACTCTCCCCCGAGTGATCACTCAGTCTGGAACACAGAACCTGCAGAGACGAACACCACTAAAACAGAACTCCAGATCCAGAACAACACACCAGTGAGTCCAAACAGCACCCCCCACCCGGACCCCCCCCCGCCTTGTTTACACCTCCCCAGGTTGTTCTTATGTGTACTATATTAATAGTAATAATATTAGTGAGTAAGGTTGTTCTTATGTGTACTATATTAATAGTAATAATATTAGTGAGTAAGGTTGTTCTTGTGCACTATATTAATAGTAATAATATTAGTGAGTGAGGTTGTTCTTATGTGTACTATATTAATAGTAATAATATTAGTGAGTAAGGTTATTCTTATGTGTACTATATTAATAGTAATAATATTAGTGAGTAAGGTTGTTCTTATGTGTACTATATTAATAGTAATAATATTAGTGAGTAAGGTTGTTCTTATGTGTACTATATTAATAGTAATAATATTAGTGAGTAAGGTTGTTCTTATGTGTACTATATTAATAGTAATAATACTAGTGAGTAAGTTTATTCTTATGTGTACTATATTAATAGTAATAATATTAGTGAGTAAGGTTGTTCTTATGTGTACTATATTAATAGTAATAATATTAGTGAGTAAGGTTGTTCTTATGTGTACTATATTAATAGTAATAATATTAGTGAGTAAGGTTATTCTTATGTGTACTATATTAATAGTAATAATATTAGTGAGTAAGGTTGTTCTTATGTGTACTATATTAATAGTAATAATATTAGTGAGTAAGGTTATTGTTATGTGTACTATATTAATAGTAATAATATTAGTGAGTAAGGTTATTGTTATGTGTACTATATTAATAGTAATAATATTAGTGAGTAAGGTTGTTCTTATGTGTACTATATTAATAGTAATAATATTAGTGAGTAAGGTTGTTCTTATGTGTACTATATTAATAGTAATAATATTAGTGAGTAAGGTTGTTCTTATCTGTAATATAATAATAGTAATAATATTAGTGAGTAAGGTTGTTCTTATCTGTAATATAATAATAGTACTAATATTAGTGAGTAAGGTTATTCTTGTGTACTATATTAATAGTAATAATATTAGTGAGTAAGATTCTTCTTATGTGGACTATATTAATAGTAATAATATTAGTGAGTAAGATTCTTCTTATGTGTACTATATTAATAGTAATAATATTAGTGAGTAAGGTTATTCTTATGTGTACTATATTAATAGTAATAATATTAGTGAGTAAGGTTATTGTTATGTGTAATATATTAATAGTAATAATATTAGTGAGTAAGGTTGTTCTTATGTGTACTATATTAATAGTAATAATATTAGTGAGTAAGGTTGTTCTTGTGTACTATATTAATAGTAATAATATTAGTGAGTAAGGTTGTTCTTGTGTACTATATTAATAGTAATAATATTAGTGAGTAAGGTTGTTCTTATGTGTACTATATTAATAGTAATAATATTAGTGAGTAAGGTTGTTCTTATGTGTACTATATTAATAGTAATAATATTAGTGAGTAAGGTTATTCTTATGTGTACTATATTAATAGTAATAATATTAGTGAATAAGGTTGTTCTTATGTGTACTATATTAATAGTAATAATATTAGTGAATAAGGTTGTTCTTATGTGTACTATATTAATAGTAATAATATTAGTGAGTAAGGTTGTTCTTGTGTACTATATTAATAGTAATATTATTAGTGAGTAAGGTTGTTCTTATGTGTATGATATTAATAGTAATATTATTAGTGAGTAAGGTTGTTCTTATGTGTACTATATTAATAGTTATAATATTAGTGAGTAAGGTTTTTCTTGTGTACTATATTAATAGTAATAATATTAGTGAGTAAGGTTGTTCTTGTGTACTATATTAATAGTAATATTATTAGTGAGTAAGGTTGTTCTTATGTGTATGATATTAATAGTAATAATATTAGTAAGGTTGTTCTTATGTGTACTATATTAATAGTAATAATATTAGTGAGTAAGGTTGTTCTTGTGTACTATATTAATAGTAATAATATTAGTGAGTAAGGTTCTTCTTATGTGTACTATATTAATAGTAATAATATTAGTGAGTGAGGTTATTCTTTTGTGTACTATATTAATAGTAATAATATTAGTGAGTAAGGTTGTTCTTATGTGTACTTTATTAATAGTAATAATATTAGTGAGTAAGGTTGTTATCTGTACTATATTAATAGTAATAATATTAGTGAGTAAGGTTGTTCTTATGTGCACTATATTAATAGTAATAATATTAGTGAGTAAGGTTGTTCTTATGTGTACTATATTAATAGTAATAATATTAGTGAGTAAGGTTGTTCTTATGTGTACTATATTAATAGTAATAATATTAGTGAGTAAGGTTATTCTTATGTGTACTATATTAATAGTAATAATATTAGTGAGTAAGGTTATTCTTATGTGTACTATATTAATAGTAATAATATTAGTGAGTACGGTTGTTCTTATGTGTACTATATTAATAGTAATAATATTAGTGAGTAAGGTTATTCTTATGTGTACTATATTAATAGTAATAATATTAGTGAGTAAGGTTATTCTTATGTGTACTATATTAATAGTAATAATATTAGTGAGTAAGGTTTTTCTTATGTGTACTATATTAATAGTAATAATATTAGTGAATAAGGTTCTTCTCATGTGTACTATATTAATAGTAATAATATTAGTGAATAAGGTTGTTCTTATGTGTACTATATTAATAGTAATAATATTAGTGAGTAAGGTTGTTCTTGTGTACTATATTAATAGTAATAATATTACTGAGTAAGGTTGTTCTTATGTGTACTATATTAATAGTAATAATATTAGTGAGTAAGGTTATTCTTATGTGTACTATATTAATAGTAATAATATTAGTGAATAAGGTTGTTCTTATGTGTACTATATTAATAGTAATATATTAGTGAGTAAGGTTGTTCTTATGTGTACTATATTAATAGTAATAATATTAGTGAGTAAGGTTGTTCTTATGTGTACTATATTAATAGTAATAATATTAGTGAGTAAGGTTGTTCTTATGTGTACTATATTAATAGTAATAATATTAGTGAGTAAGGTTGTTCTTATGTGTACTATATTAATAGTAATAATATTAGTGAGTAAGGTTGTTCTTATGTGTACTATATTAATAGTAATAATATTAGTGAGTAAGTTTGTTCTTATGTGTACTATATTAATAGTAATAATATTAGTGAGTAAGGTTGTTCTTATGTGTACTATATTAATAGTAATAATATTAGTGAGTAAGGTTGTTCTTATGTGTACTATATTAATAGTAATAATATTAGTGAGTAAGGTTATTCTTATGTGTACTATATTCATAGTAATAATATTAGTGAGTAAGGTTGTTCTTATGTGTACTATATTAATAGTAATAATATTAGTGAGTAAGGTTGTTCTTATGTGTAATATAATAATAGTAATAATATTAGTGAGTAAGGTTGTTCTTATGTGTACTATATTAATAGTAATAATATTAGTGAGTAAGGTTGTTCTTATGTGTACTATATTAATAGTAATAATATTAGTGAGTAAGGTTGTTCTTATGTGTACTATATTAATAGTACTAATATTAGTGAGTAAGGTTGTTCTTATGTGTAATATAATAATAGTAATATTATTAGTGAGTAAGGTTGTTCTTATGTGTAATATATTAATAGTAATAATATTAGTGAGTGAGGTTGTTCTTATGTGTACTATATTAATAGTAATAATATTAGTAAGTAAGGTTGTTCTTATGTGTACTATATTAATAGTAATAATATTAGTGAGTAAGGTTATTCTTATGTGTACTATATTAATAGTGATAATATTAGTGAGTAAGGTTGTTCTTATGTGTACTATATTAATAGTGATAATATTAGTGAGTAAGGTTATTCTTATGTGTACTATATTAATAGTAATAATATTAGTGAGTAAGGTTGTTCTTATGTGTACTATATTAAAAGTAATAATATTAGTGAGTAAGGTTGTTCTCATGTGTACTATATTAATAGTAATAATATTAGTGAGTAAGGTTATTCTTATGTGTACTATATTAATAATAATAATATTAGTGAGTGAGGTTGTTCTTATGTGTACTATATTAATAGTAATAATATTAGTGAGTAAGGTTGTTCTTATGTGTACTATATTAATAGTAATAATATTAGTGAGTAAGGTTGTTCTTATGCGTAATATAATAATAGTAATAATATTAGTGAGTAAGGTTGTTCTTATGTGTAATATATTAATAATAATAATATTAGTGAGTGAGGTTGTTCTTATGTGTACTATATTAATAGTAATAATATTAGTGAGTAAGGTTGTTCTTATGTGTACTATATTAATAGTAATAATATTAGTGAGTAAGGTTGTTCTTGTGTACTATATTAATAGTAATAATATTAGTGAGTAAGGTTGTTCTTGTGTACTATATTAATAGTAATAATATTAGTGAGTAAGGTTGTTCTTATGTGTACTATATTAATAGTAATAATATTAGTGAGTAAGGTTATTCTTATGTGTACTATATTAATAGTAATAATATTAGTGAGTAAGGTTGTTCTTATGTGTACTATATTAATAGTGATATTATTATTGAGTAAGGTTATTCTTATGTGTACTATATTAATAGTAATAATATTAGTGAGTAAGGTTATTCTTATGTGTACTATATTAATAGTAATAATATTAGTGAGTAAGGTTGTTCTTTTGTGTACTATATTAATAGTAATAATATTAATGAGTAAGGTTATTCTTATGTGTACTATATTAATAGTAATAATATTAGTGAGTAAGGTTGTTCTTATGTGTACTATATTAATAGTAATAATATTAGTGAGTAAGGTTGTTCTTATGTGTACTATATTAATAGTAATAATATTAGTGAGTAAGGTTGTTCTTATATGTACTATATTAATAGTAATAATATTAGTGAGTAAGGTTATTCTTATGTGTACTATATTAATAGTACTAATATTAGTGAGTAAGGTTATTCTTATGTGTACTATATTAATAGTAATAATATTAGTGAGTAAGGTTGTTCTTATGTGTACTATATTAATAGTAATAATATTAGTAAGTAAGGTTGTTCTTATGTGTACTATATTAATAGTAATAATATTAGTGAGTAAGGTTATTCTTATGTGTACTATATTAATAGTAATAATATTAGTGAATAAGGTTCTTCTTATGTGTACTATATTAATAGTAATAATATTAGTGAATAAGGTTGTTCTTATGTGTACTATATTAATAGTAATAATATTAGTGAGTAAGGTTGTTCTTGTGTACTATATTAATAGTAATAATATTAGTGAGTAAGGTTGTTCTTATGTGTATGATATTAATAGTAATAATATTAGTGAGTAAGGTTGTTCTTATGTGTACTATATTAATAGTAATAATATTAGGGAGTAAGGTTGTTCTTGTGTACTATATTAATAGTAATAATATTAGTGAGTAAGGTTGTTCTTATGTGTACTATATTAATAGTAATAATATTAGGGAGTAAGGTTGTTCTTGTGTACTATATTAATAGTAATAATATTAGTGAGTAAGGTTCTTCTTATGTGTACTATATTAATAGTAATAATATTAGTGAGTAAGGTTCTTCTTATGTGTACTATATTAATAGTAATAATAATAGTGAGTGAGGTTATTCTTTTGTGTACTATATTAATAGTAATAATATTAGTGAGTAAGGTTGTTCTTATGTGTACTATATTAATAGTAATAATATTAGTGAGTAAGGTTATTCTTATGTGTACTATATTAATAGTAATAATATTAGTGAGTAAGGTTATTCTTATGTGTACTATATTAATAGTAATAATATTAGTAAGTAAGGTTGTTCTTATGTGTACTATATTAATAGTAATAATATTAGTGAGTAAGGTTATTCTTATGTGTACTATATTAATAGTAATAATATTAGTGAATAAGGTTCTTCTTATGTGTACTATATTAATAGTAATAATATTAGTGAATAAGGTTGTTCTTATGTGTACTATATTAATAGTAATAATATTAGTGAGTAAGGTTGTTCTTGTGTACTATATTAATAGTAATAATATTAGTGAGTAAGGTTGTTCTTATGTGTATGATATTAATAGTAATAATATTAGTGAGTAAGGTTGTTCTTATGTGTACTATATTAATAGTAATAATATTAGGGAGTAAGGTTGTTCTTGTGTACTATATTAATAGTAATAATATTAGTGAGTAAGGTTGTTCTTATGTGTACTATATTAATAGTAATAATATTAGGGAGTAAGGTTGTTCTTGTGTACTATATTAATAGTAATAATATTAGTGAGTAAGGTTCTTCTTATGTGTACTATATTAATAGTAATAATATTAGTGAGTAAGGTTCTTCTTATGTGTACTATATTAATAGTAATAATAATAGTGAGTGAGGTTATTCTTTTGTGTACTATATTAATAGTAATAATATTAGTGAGTAAGGTTGTTCTTATGTGTACTATATTAATAGTACTAATATTAGTGAATAATGTTCTTCTTATGTGTACTGTATTAATAGTACTAATATTAGTGAATAAGTGTGAGGAGATCAGAACTATAGAATAGTCGGTTTGGAATTATTCCTGTAGCAGAATTAAACATCTGGTTGTGTTTAAAGAATGTTTAGAGGGTCTTTTAGAAATGAGCTCATTTGTTCTGATGCAGGTGTGTGTGTGTGTGTGTGTGTGTGTGTGTGTGTGTTGGGAGCTGAAGATGGTTTGTGTGTTCGTGAGAGTGTGAGTGTGTATATATGTGTGTGTATGTGTATATGTGTGTGTGTATATATGTGTGTGTGTGTGTGTATTGGGAGCTGCAGATGGTGTGAGAGTGTGTGTTTGTATGTTTGTGAGTGTGTGTGAGAGTATGAGTGTGTGTGAGTGTGTGTGTGAGAGAGTATGAGTGTGTGTATGTGTGTGTGAGAGTATGAGTGTGTGTGTGAGAGTACAAGTGTGTGTGTGTGAGTGTGTGTGAGTGTATGTGAGAGTAAGAGTGTGTGAGTGTGTGTGAGAGTATGAGTGTGTGTGTGTGTGAGAGTATAATTGTGTGTGTGTGAGTGTGTCAGAGTATGAGTGTGTGAGTGTGTGTGTGAGAGTATGAGTGTGTGTATGTGTGTGTGCGTGTGTGTGAGAGTATGTGTGTGTGAGTGTGTGTGTGTGAATGTGTGTGAGTATGAGTGTGTGTATGTGTGTGTGTGAGTGTGTGTGAGAATATGAGTGTGTGTGTGTGTGTGAGTGTGTGTGAGAGTGTGAGTGCGTGTATATGTGTGTGTGAGTGTGTGTGTGAGAGTATGAGTGTATGTATGTGTGTGTGAGAGTATAAGTGTGTGTGAGTGTGTGTGTGTGTGAGTGTGTGTGAGAGTACGAGTGTGTGTGTGTGAGTGTGTGAGAGTATGAGTGTGTGTGTGTGAGAGTATAATTGTGTGTATGTGTGTGTGTGTGAGTGTGTGTGAGAGTATGAGTATGTGTGTGAATGTGTGTGTGAGTATGAGTGTGTGTATGTGTTTGTGTGTGAATGTGTGAAAGTATGAGTGTGTGTGTGTTTGGAGCTGCAGATGGTGTGTGTGTATGTGTGTGTGAGAGTATGAATGTGTCTGTTTGTGTTTGTGTGAATGTGTGTGTGTGTGTGTGTGAGTGTGTGTGAGAATATGAGTGTGTGTGTGTGTGTTTGTGAGTGTGTGTGAGAGTATGAGTGTGTGTATATGTGTGTGTGAGAGTATGAGTGTATGTATGTGTGTGTGAGAGTATAAGTGTGTGTGAGTGTGTGTGAGAGTAAGAGTGTGTGTGAGTGTGTGTGTGAGTGTGTGTGAGAGTACGAGTGTGTGTGTGTGAGTATGAGTGTGTGTGTGTGAGAGTATAATTGTGTGTATGTTTGTGTGTGAGTGTGTGTGAGAGTATGAGAGTGTGTGTGAATGTGTGTGTGTGAGTATGAGTGTGTGTGTGTGAGAGTATGAGTGTGTTTGTGTGTGTGAGTGTGTGTGAGAGTATGATTGTGTATGTGTGTGTGTTTGTGTGTGTGTGTGTGTGTGTGTGTGTGTGTGTGTGTGTGTGTGTGTGTGTGTGTGTGTATTACCTGTACAGGTGGCTCAGTAAAGCATCTCTTGCTGTTTAAGTGTTCAGTGGAGCAGGTGGGCGGAGACGCCCCACAGTTCTGTACAGTAGCATTACTGAAGGGAGTTCAGTCAAATGCTGCCCTCTGGTGTTCAGAAAGGGTCACTGTAGGAACTCATCTCTGTCGCCTGTAGTCCAGCAGTTCTCACTGTAGTTCTGTACGTTCTGACTGTTGACCGGGGGTCCTGGAGTGTCCAGGAGCCATTAATTAACAGAAAGATGCTATCTGTTAATCACTTTTTAGCAAGCCAAAGCTGACACCGGACCCCCTGAGCAGCAGGGGGGATTCTACACAATGAAGAAATTTTTATTCCACAAAATGACTGAACACACATCTCAACACACAATAACAACAAAGTCCCATCATAACAGATCATCTCCTCTAAACGTGTTCCACACTGAACGTCTAGAACCGGCTCCTTCCACAACCTCCCTCCACGTGTTTCTAAATAAACTAAATAAATAAAATCACTTCAGGATGTTATCTGTGATGTTTCAATGAACTTAAGCCTCTTCCCTCTTCTGTATCCATCTCCATCGTCCTCATCCCCCCATCCTCCACCCATTTCTTCACTGCAGAACGAAGCAGATGAGTTGGAGCTGGAACTGGGGGTCAGCAACGGGCTGAAAGCCCTGGACGATGGATCTCACCTGGCCAGTCCTCCTCATCGCAGAAGAACCAGTTCAGTCCTCAGTGACTCGGTTAGCGGACATCGCGTCGGTCATCCCAACCTGTGGCACACGGCCCTCAGCAACAGCCAGGAGCTGGACAGTGGGGTCGGGCGTACGGATGAGAGCACGCGGAACGAGGAGTCCTCGGAACATGACCTGCTGGCTGATGATGCCACTAGTGCATCCACTACCAATGCAACCAACACACCTGGCAGCATGCGGAGGTTCCACGGCACCTCTCCAGCACCAACGCATGGCTTTAGCACTGATTCCTTGCTGGGACCTGATGGCACAGGGGACCGTGGGGCCTCAGAGACCGCAGCCTCCATGGCAAGCAGTGTGCTAATGCCTGGACTGACGGAGGAGGAGTGCGAACGGTACCGGGAATTGCTGGAGATCCGGTGCCTCTATGAGAGGAACGGTAATCCCCTGTTCTTGCTGGCTGGAGGTCCACAGGGGTGCTCTGCTGGAGAGGTTCCTCTAGATATGAACTGCAATGAGAGCCTACTTAGGCATGAGATTGCCCTGCTAGAGGAGGAACTGCGACACCTTGAATTCAAGTGGCGCAATGTCTTGAGGGCCCAGAAGATGCAACAGCTGCGAGAACGCTGCCTGAAGGTCTGGCCAGCAGAGGAAGAAGATGAGGGGGAAGAAAGCACAGCGCTATCTGTCCACCATGAACTGTCGGACATCAACGAAATTCCTGAGAGAGAGCGCTCGGACAAGGAGAGCACCAGCGCTTACAACACAGGCGGCGAGAGTTGCAGGAGCACACCGCTTGTTAATGAACGCTACCCTTCACCCTCAGCAGCTGGAGACTCCGGGGCCTCGGCCACCTCGCGTCCTTACACGTCTAGACACAGGACAAGAGCAAGAGACGAGAGCCTTAACCTCCCCTCCTCCCCGAGCTCTAGGCAAAAGTATGAGGAAGCAAGCAACGGCCAGAGTCCCAGTCCAGGTACGAGGGGTCGCTCTCTGTCTCGCAACGGAGGCAGCAGTTGCAGGAAGGTTTCTGACGGTGCCCGAAAAAGCAGCAAAGCAAATGGAGCAGCAACTGGGGGAGCAGGAACCGGAGGAGTAGGAACCGGAGGAGCAGGAACCGGAGGAGCAGCAGTAGGAGGAAGGAGTGCTGAAAACAGTCCATATCTCTCTCGTCGTCGTTGTGGCTCCAAGATTCTGCAGCACTACCAAAGTTGCATGCAACTGAAGGACATGACTGCCATAGATGGTTGTGAGATGCAGGATTTTGCAGAAGACCCTGCTGGTGGTCCTAGCAGTTTGGTTAGCATAAACAGAGACTTGGGGATCCACTCTGCAACCCCAGCAAATCCCATGCAACTTACCCAGAGCCTGGTACCCTCGCTTCCCGCGGCATCCCCCCGAATGGAGTGGAAGGTGAAGATCCGCAGCGACGGGTCCCGCTACGTGGCCAAGCGGCCCGTCAGGGATCGCCTGCTGAAAGCTCGGGCCATGAAGATCTGTGAGGAGCGCAGTGGGACGACCACGGACGACGACGCAGTCAGCGAGATGAAGATGGGCCGCTACTGGAGCAAGGAGGAGCGCAAGCAGCAGCTGCTGAGGGCCCGAGAGCACCGGCGACGCAGGGAGTTCATGTTACAAAGCCGCCTGGACTTCCTCCGAGAGAGAGAGAAGGAGCAGGACTCCGGAGGCCAGGGGCCAGCGTCCATCCTGGAGCTCAGCCAAAGGAAAAGCATGAAGAAGCGCAGCCGACGCATCTTGGATAACTGGATTACCATCCAGGAGCTTCTGGCTCACGGAACGTGCTCGGCAGATGGAGAGAAGGTCTACAATCCCCTGCTGTCAGTGACCACAGTCTGAGCCAGGCAGGAGATCTGGAGTCTGCTAGCTCGTCTCGTCTGAGCACATTCCTTCATATTAGACAGAAAGCCGATGAGGACGTTCTCCCAGAAGAGAACCCCGTTAACACTCCCGGGAGTAATTTGGGAATAAATCTGAAGGCCACACTGTCCCGTCTCATCAGGACAGAAGGGTTTCACGTGTTTTTGGGAATATGGAGAAACCTTCATACCAACAAAGACGCCCTGATGTTGGTGAAGCTCAGTGGACCTGTTCAGGTAGCAGTTAAGATCAAATATTTACGAAGACGAATCCAAAGTCCTGCTGTTGATGGGCGGTGCTACCCTCAGGGGTGGGACGTCCTGCTCCTGCTGGGGTGCTTTAAGCCCCTCCATGCTGCTGTTTACGATGTTGCCTAACAAAGTGGGTGAAGAAGCAGACGGTAACCATGTGAACAGCCGGAAGAGCACAGTGGAGAAAATGAATGTAACTGAATTTAAATCTTTCAGGACTCTGAACACTCGAAACACTCTGAACATTTCAGTTTTGGCACTCTCATCTGACCACAGAGCACCAAACACCCCGCTCCAGAGTGAGCACCACAGTATTTACAGCGTAACCAGAGTAACAACAGCTCTGCACCATGAACCCTGTCCTCTATCAGATACTCCTCTCTTGTAGCTCCGCCTCTCCGACCACAGGACAGCTCCTGACTGGTCCTGTGATCAGAAACTGACCAGTGGGCTACTGGAGCACTAATAAACTGAACAGCATCAGACTTATAAGGCAGGTGTTTCTAATCTAGTGGCCGGTTGATGGAAGCACAAGTTGGGTGTTTCTGATAAAGTGGCCAGTTAGTGGAAGCACAAGGAGGGGTTGCTAATAAAAACGATTCACATATGGATCTGTTGGGGGAAAGACTGGAGAAGACTGCCGTCTACTGGCTGTACCATGAACTGCAGTTGAGTTTGAACATTAAAAATCTGAAGTTTAGAATTTAACAGATCAACACAGCGAAAGAGAACATCACACACTGCCTGCAGTACAATACTCAACACACTACACACTGCACTCAACACACTATACTCAACACACTACACACTGCACTCAACACACTATACTCAACACACTACACACTGCACTCCACACACTATACTCAACACACTACACACAGCACTCAACACACTATACTCAACACACTGCACTCAACACACTATACTCAACACACTACACACTGCACTCAACACACTACACACAGCACTCAACACACTATACTCAACACACTACACTCAACACACTCTACGACACACTATACTCAACACACTACACACTGCACTCCACACACTATACTCGACACACTACACACTGCACTCAACACACTCTACAACACACTATACTCAACAGACTACACACTATACTCAACACACTCTACAACACACTATACTCAACACACTACACACTGCACTCAACACACTATACTTGACACACTACACACTGCACTCAACACACTCTACAACACACTATACTCAACACACTACACTCAACACACTCTACGACACACTATACTCAACACACTACACACTGCACTCAACACACTATACTCAACACACTACACACTGCACTCAACACACTATACTCAACACACTACACTCAACACTACACACTACAATCAACACACTCTACGACACACTATACTCAACACACTACACACTGCACTCAACACACTATACTCGACACACTACACACTGCACTCAACACACTCTACAACACACTATACTCAACACACTGCACTCAACACACTACACACTGCACTCAACACACTATACTCAACACACTCTACGACACACTATACTCAACACACTACACACTGCACTCAACACACTATACTCAACACACTACACACAGCACTCAACACACTATACTCAACACACTACACACTGCACTCAACACACTATACTCAACACACTATACTCAACACACTACACTCAACACACTATACTCAACACACTGCACTCAACACACTACACACTGCACTCAACACACTATACTCAACACACTACACACTGCACTCAACACACTATACTCAACACACTACACACTGCACTCAACACACTATACTCAACACACTACACACAGCACTCAACACACTATACTCAACACACTGCACTCAACAAACTATACTCAACACACTACACACTGCACTCAACACACTATACTCAACACACTCCACTCAACACACTACACTCAACACACTCTACAACACACTCTACTCAACACACTACACACTGCACTCAACACACTATACTCAACACACTACACACTGCACTCAACACACTACACACAGCACTCAACACACTACACACAGCACTCAACACACTATACTCAACACACTACACTCAACACACTCTACACACTACACACTATACTCAACACAATATACTCAACACACTACACACTGCACTCAACACACTATACTCAACACACTACACTCAACACACTCTACAACACACTATACTCAACACACTACACTCAACACACTCTACAACACACTATACTCGACACACTACACACTGCACTCAACACACTCTACAACACACTATACTCAACAAACTACACTCAACACACTCTACACACTACACACTACACTCAACACACTCTACGACACACTATACTCAACACACAACACACTGCACTCAACACACTATACTCAACACACTACACACTGCACTCAACACACTCTACAACACACTATACTCAACACACTACACTCAACACACTCTACACACTACACTCAACACACTCTACGACACACTATACTCAACACACTACACACTGCACTCAACACACTATACAACACACTATACTCAACACACTGCACTCAACACACTACACACTGCACTCAACACACTATACTCAACACACTACACTCAACACATTCTACGACACACTATACTCAACACACTACACACTGCACTCAACACACTCTACAACACACTATACTCAACACACTACACACTATACTCAACACACTCTACAACACACTATACTCAACACACTACACTCAACACACTCTACACACTACACACTATACTCAACACACTATACTCAACACACTACACACTATACTCAACACACTATACTCAACACACTCCACTCAACACACTACACTCAACACACTCTACAACACACTCTACTCAACACACTACACACTGCACTCAACACACTATACTCAACACACTACACACTGCACTCAACACACTACACACAGCACTCAACACACTACACACAGCACTCAACACACTATACTCAACACACTACACTCAACACACTCTACACACTACACACTATACTCTACACACTATACTCAACACACTACACTCAACACACTCTACAACACACTATACTCAACACACTACACTCAACACACTCTACAACACACTATACTCGACACACTACACACTGCACTCAACACACTCTACAACACACTATACTCAACACACTACACTCAACACACTACACACTACACTCAACACACTCTACGACACACTATACTCAACACACAACACACTGCACTCAACACACTATACTCAACACACTACACACTGCACTCAACACACTCTACAACACACTATACTCAACACACTACACTCAACACACTCTACACACTACACTCAACACACTCTACGACACACTATACTCAACACACTACACACTGCACTCAACACACTATACTCAACACACTACACACTATACTCAACACACTCTACAACACACTATACTCAACACACTACACTCAACACACTCTACACACTACACACTATACTCAACACACTATACTCAACACACTACACACTATACTCAACACACTACACTCAACACACTCTACAACACACTATACTCAACACACTACACTCAACACACTCTACAACACTATACTCGACACACTACACACTGCACTCAACACACTCTACAACACACTATACTCAACACACTCTACAACACACTATACTCAACACACTACACTCAACACACTCTACACACTATACTCAACACACTATACTCAACACACTACACACTGCACTCAACACACTATACTCAACACACTACACTCAACACACTCTACAACACACTATACTCAACACACTACACTCAACACACTCTACAACACACTATACTCGACACACTACACACTGCACTCAACACACTCTACAACACACTATACTCAACACACTACACTCAACACACTCTACACACTACACACTACACTCAACACACTCTACGACACACTATACTCAACACACTACACACTGCACTCAACACACTATACTCAACACACTACACACTGCACTCAACACACTCTACAACACACTATACTCAACACACTGCACTCAACACACTACACACTGCACTCAACACACTATACTCAACACACTGCACTCAACACACTCTACGACACACTATACTCAACACACTACAAACTGCACTCAACACACTCTACAACACACTATACTCAACACACTACACACTATACTCAACACACTCTACAACACACTGTACTCAACACACTACACTCTACACACTACACACTATACTCAACACACTATACTCAACACACTACACACTATACTCAACACACTATACTCAACACACTATACTCAACACACTGCACTCAACACACTATACTCAACACTACACACTACACTCAACACACTCTACACACTACACACTACACTCAACACACTCTACGACACACTATACTCAACACACTACACACTGCACTCAACACACTATACTCAACACACTACACACTGCACTCAACACACTCTACAACACACTATACTCAACACACTGCACTCAACACACTACACACTGCACTCAACACACTATACTCAACACACTACACTCAACACACTCTACGACACACTATACTCAACACACTACACACTGCACTCAACACACTCTACAACACACTATACTCAACACACTACACACTATACTCAACACACTCTACAACACACTGTACTCAACACACTACACTCTACACACTACACACTATACTCAACACACTATACTCAACACACTACACACTATACTCAACACACTATACTCAACACACTATACTCAACACACTGCACTCAACACACTATACTCAACACTACACACTATACTCAACACACTATACTCAACACACTACACACTGCACTCAACACACTATACTCAACACACTACACTCAACACACTCTACAACACACTATACTCAACACACTACACTCAACACACTCTACAACACACTATACTCGGCACACTACACACTGCACTCAACACACTCTACAACACACTATACTCAACACACTCTACAACACACTATACTCAACACACTACACTCAACACACTCTACACACTACACACTATACTCAACACACTATACTCAACACACTACACACTGCACTCAACACACTATACTCAACACACTACACTCAACACACTCTACAACACACTATACTCAACACACTGCAC
The DNA here is from genome assembly GCA_021613375.1 of Megaleporinus macrocephalus. Taxonomy (NCBI): domain Eukaryota; kingdom Metazoa; phylum Chordata; class Actinopteri; order Characiformes; family Anostomidae; genus Megaleporinus; species Megaleporinus macrocephalus. The sequence continues at coordinate 37,382,892 of CM038718.1, forward strand.
TCAACACACTCTACAACACACTATACTCAACACACTCTACAACACACTATACTCAACACACTATACTCAACACACTACACACTGCACACAAAACACCGTACACTATACTCAACACACTACACACTATACTCAACACACTGCACACAACACACTGTACACTATACTCAACACACTACACACTATACTCAACACACTATACTCAACACACTACACACTATACTCAACACACTCTACAAACTATACTCAATACACTACACACTGCACTCAACACACTACACACAGCACTCAACACACTACACTCAACACACTACAACACACTATACTCAACACACTACACTCAACACACTCTACAACACACTATACTCGACACACTACACACTGCACTCAACACACTCTACAACACACTATACTCAACACACTCTACAACACACTATACTCAACACACTACACACTGCACTCAACACACTATACTCAACACACTACACTCAACACACTCTACAACACACTATACTCAACACACTACACTCAACACACTCTACAACACACTATACTCGGCACACTACACACTGCACTCAACACACTCTACAACACACTATACTCAACACACTCTACAACACACTATACTCAACACACTATACTCAACACACTACACACTGCACTCAACACACTATACTCGACACACTACACACTGCACTCAACACACTCAACACACTACACACAGCACTCAACACACTATACTCAACACACTACACTCAACACACTCTACACACTACACACTATACTCTACACACTATACTCAACACACTACACTCAACACACTCTACAACACACTATACTCAACACACTACACTCAACACACTCTACAACACACTATACTCGACACACTACACACTGCACTCAACACACTCTACAACACACTATACTCAACACACTACACTCAACACACTACACACTACACTCAACACACTCTACGACACACTATACTCAACACACAACACACTGCACTCAACACACTATACTCAACACACTACACACTGCACTCAACACACTCTACAACACACTATACTCAACACACTACACTCAACACACTCTACACACTACACTCAACACACTCTACGACACACTATACTCAACACACTACACACTGCACTCAACACACTATACTCAACACACTACACACTGCACTCAACACACTCTACAACACACTATACTCAACACACTGCACTCAACACACTACACACTGCACTCAACACACTATACTCAACACACTACACTCAACACACTCTACGACACACTATACTCAACACACTACACACTGCACTCAACACACTCTACAACACACTATACTCAACACACTACACACTATACTCAACACACTACACTCAACACACTCTACACACTACACACTATACTCAACACAATACACACTATACTTAACACACTATACTCAACACACTGCACTCAACACACTATACTCAACACTACACACTATACTCAACACACTATACTCAACACACTACACACTGCACTCAACACACTATACTCAACACACTACACTCAACACACTCTACAACACACTATACTCAACACACTACACTCAACACACTCTACAACACACTATACTCGACACACTACACACTGCACTCAACACACTCTACAACACACTATACTCAACACACAACACACTGCACTCAACACACTACACACTGCACACAACACACTCTACAACACACTATACTCAACACACTACACTCAACACACTCTACACACTACACACTACACTCAACACACTCTACGACACACTATACTCAACACACTACACACTGCACTCAACACACTATACTCAACACACTACACACTGCATTCAACACACTCTACAACACACTATACTCAACACACTACACACTGCACTCAACACACTACACACAGCACTCAACACACTATACTCAACACACTACACTCAACACACTACACTCAACACACTCTACAACACACTATACTCAACACACTACACTATACTCAACACACTGCACTCAACACACTACACACTGCACTCAACACACTATACTCAACACACTACACTATACTCAACACACTCTACAACATACTCTACTCAACACACTACACACTGCACTCAACACACTCTACAACACACTATACTCGACACACTACACACTGCACTCAACACACTCTACAACACACTATACTCAACACACTACACTCAACACACTCTACACACTACACACTACACTCAACACACTCTACGACACACTATACTCAACACACAACACACTGCACTCAACACACTACACTCAACACACTACACACTGCACTCAACACACTCTACAACACACTATACTCAACACACTACACTCAACACACTCTACACACTACACACCACACTCAACACACTCTACGACACACTATACTCAACACACTACACACTGCACTCAACACACTATACTCAACACACTACACACTGCACTCAACACACTCTACAACACACTATACTCAACACACTGCACTCAACACACTACACACTGCACTCAACACACTATACTCAACACACTACACTCAACACACTCTACGACACACTATACTCAACACACTACACACTGCACTCAACACACTCTACAACACACTATACTCAACACACTACACACTATACTCAACACACTCTACAACACACTATACTCAACACACTACACTCAACACACTCTACAACACACTATACTCGACACACTACACACTGCACTCAACACACTCTACAACACACTATACTCAACACACTACACTCAACACACTCTACACACTACACACTACACTCAACACACTCTACGACACACTATACTCAACACACTACACACTGCACTCAACACACTATACTCAACACACTACACACTGCACTCAACACACTCTACAACACACTATACTCAACACACTGCACTCAACACACTACACACTGCACTCAACACACTATACTCAACACACTACACTCAACACACTCTACGACACACTATACTCAACACACTACAAACTGCACTCAACACACTCTACAACACACTATACTCAACACACTACACACTATACTCAACACACTCTACAACACACTGTACTCAACACACTACACTCTACACACTACACACTATACTCAACACACTATACTCAACACACTACACACTATACTCAACACACTATACTCAACACACTATACTCAACACACTGCACTCAACACACTATACTCAACACTACACACTACACTCAACACACTCTACACACTACACACTACACTCAACACACTCTACGACACACTATACTCAACACACTACACACTGCACTCAACACACTATACTCAACACACTACACACTGCACTCAACACACTCTACAACACACTATACTCAACACACTGCACTCAACACACTACACACTGCACTCAACACACTATACTCAACACACTACACTCAACACACTCTACGACACACTATACTCAACACACTACACACTGCACTCAACACACTCTACAACACACTATACTCAACACACTACACACTATACTCAACACACTCTACAACACACTGTACTCAACACACTACACTCTACACACTACACACTATACTCAACACACTATACTCAACACACTACACACTATACTCAACACACTATACTCAACACACTATACTCAACACACTGCACTCAACACACTATACTCAACACTACACACTATACTCAACACACTATACTCAACACACTACACACTGCACTCAACACACTATACTCAACACACTACACTCAACACACTCTACAACACACTATACTCAACACACTACACTCAACACACTCTACAACACACTATACTCGGCACACTACACACTGCACTCAACACACTCTACAACACACTATACTCAACACACTCTACAACACACTATACTCAACACACTACACTCAACACACTCTACACACTACACACTATACTCAACACACTATACTCAACACACTACACACTGCACTCAACACACTATACTCAACACACTACACTCAACACACTCTACAACACACTATACTCAACACACTGCACTCAACACACTCTACAACACACTATACTCAACACACTCTACAACACACTATACTCAACACACTATACTCAACACACTACACACTGCACACAAAACACCGTACACTATACTCAACACACTACACACTATACTCAACACACTGCACACAACACACTGTACACTATACTCAACACACTACACACTATACTCAACACACTATACTCAACACACTACACACTATACTCAACACACTCTACAAACTATACTCAATACACTACACACTGCACTCAACACACTACACACAGCACTCAACACACTACACTCAACACACTACAACACACTATACTCAACACACTACACTCAACACACTCTACAACACACTATACTCGACACACTACACACTGCACTCAACACACTCTACAACACACTATACTCAACACACTCTACAACACACTATACTCAACACACTACACACTGCACTCAACACACTATACTCAACACACTACACTCAACACACTCTACAACACACTATACTCAACACACTACACTCAACACACTCTACAACACACTATACTCGGCACACTACACACTGCACTCAACACACTCTACAACACACTATACTCAACACACTCTACAACACACTATACTCAACACACTATACTCAACACACTACACACTGCACTCAACACACTATACTCGACACACTACACACTGCACTCAACACACTCAACACACTACACACAGCACTCAACACACTATACTCAACACACTACACTCAACACACTCTACACACTACACACTATACTCTACACACTATACTCAACACACTACACTCAACACACTCTACAACACACTATACTCAACACACTACACTCAACACACTCTACAACACACTATACTCGACACACTACACACTGCACTCAACACACTCTACAACACACTATACTCAACACACTACACTCAACACACTACACACTACACTCAACACACTCTACGACACACTATACTCAACACACAACACACTGCACTCAACACACTATACTCAACACACTACACACTGCACTCAACACACTCTACAACACACTATACTCAACACACTACACTCAACACACTCTACACACTACACTCAACACACTCTACGACACACTATACTCAACACACTACACACTGCACTCAACACACTATACTCAACACACTACACACTGCACTCAACACACTCTACAACACACTATACTCAACACACTGCACTCAACACACTACACACTGCACTCAACACACTATACTCAACACACTACACTCAACACACTCTACGACACACTATACTCAACACACTACACACTGCACTCAACACACTCTACAACACACTATACTCAACACACTACACACTATACTCAACACACTACACTCAACACACTCTACACACTACACACTATACTCAACACAATACACACTATACTTAACACACTATACTCAACACACTGCACTCAACACACTATACTCAACACTACACACTATACTCAACACACTATACTCAACACACTACACACTGCACTCAACACACTATACTCAACACACTACACTCAACACACTCTACACACTACACACTACACTCAACACACTCTACGACACACTATACTCAACACACTACACACTGCACTCAACACACTATACTCAACACACTACACACTGCATTCAACACACTCTACAACACACTATACTCAACACACTACACACTGCACTCAACACACTACACACAGCACTCAACACACTATACTCAACACACTACACTCAACACACTACACTCAACACACTCTACAACACACTATACTCAACACACTACACTATACTCAACACACTGCACTCAACACACTACACACTGCACTCAACACACTATACTCAACACACTACACTATACTCAACACACTCTACAACATACTCTACTCAACACACTACACACTGCACTCAACACACTCTACAACACACTATACTCGACACACTACACACTGCACTCAACACACTCTACAACACACTATACTCAACACACTACACTCAACACACTCTACACACTACACACTACACTCAACACACTCTACGACACACTATACTCAACACACAACACACTGCACTCAACACACTACACTCAACACACTACACACTGCACTCAACACACTCTACAACACACTATACTCAACACACTACACTCGACACACTCTACACACTACACACCACACTCAACACACTCTACGACACACTATACTCAACACACTACACACTGCACTCAACACACTATACTCAACACACTACACACTGCACTCAACACACTCTACAACACACTATACTCAACACACTGCACTCAACACACTACACACTGCACTCAACACACTATACTCAACACACTACACTCAACACACTCTACGACACACTATACTCAACACACTACACACTGCACTCAACACACTCTACAACACACTATACTCAACACACTACACACTATACTCAACACACTCTACAACACACTATACTCAACACACTACACTCAACACACTCTACAACACACTATACTCGACACACTACACACTGCACTCAACACACTCTACAACACACTATACTCAACACACTACACTCAACACACTCTACACACTACACACTACACTCAACACACTCTACGACACACTATACTCAACACACTACACACTGCACTCAACACACTATACTCAACACACTACACACTGCACTCAACACACTCTACAACACACTATACTCAACACACTGCACTCAACACACTACACACTGCACTCAACACACTATACTCAACACACTACACTCAACACACTCTACGACACACTATACTCAACACACTACAAACTGCACTCAACACACTCTACAACACACTATACTCAACACACTACACACTATACTCAACACACTCTACAACACACTGTACTCAACACACTACACTCTACACACTACACACTATACTCAACACACTATACTCAACACACTACACACTATACTCAACACACTATACTCAACACACTATACTCAACACACTGCACTCAACACACTATACTCAACACTACACACTACACTCAACACACTCTACACACTACACACTACACTCAACACACTCTACGACACACTATACTCAACACACTACACACTGCACTCAACACACTATACTCAACACACTACACACTGCACTCAACACACTCTACAACACACTATACTCAACACACTGCACTCAACACACTACACACTGCACTCAACACACTATACTCAACACACTACACTCAACACACTCTACGACACACTATACTCAACACACTACACACTGCACTCAACACACTCTACAACACACTATACTCAACACACTACACACTATACTCAACACACTCTACAACACACTGTACTCAACACACTACACTCTACACACTACACACTATACTCAACACACTATACTCAACACACTACACACTATACTCAACACACTATACTCAACACACTATACTCAACACACTGCACTCAACACACTATACTCAACACTACACACTATACTCAACACACTATACTCAACACACTACACACTGCACTCAACACACTATACTCAACACACTACACTCAACACACTCTACAACACACTATACTCAACACACTACACTCAACACACTCTACAACACACTATACTCGGCACACTACACACTGCACTCAACACACTCTACAACACACTATACTCAACACACTCTACAACACACTATACTCAACACACTACACTCAACACACTCTACACACTACACACTATACTCAACACACTATACTCAACACACTACACACTGCACTCAACACACTATACTCAACACACTACACTCAACACACTCTACAACACACTATACTCAACACACTGCACTCAACACACTCTACAACACACTATACTCAACACACTCTACAACACACTATACTCAACACACTATACTCAACACACTACACACTGCACACAAAACACCGTACACTATACTCAACACACTACACACTATACTCAACACACTGCACACAACACACTGTACACTATACTCAACACACTACACACTATACTCAACACACTATACTCAACACACTACACACTATACTCAACACACTCTACAAACTATACTCAATACACTACACACTGCACTCAACACACTACACACAGCACTCAACACACTACACTCAACACACTACAACACACTATACTCAACACACTACACTCAACACACTCTACAACACACTATACTCGACACACTACACACTGCACTCAACACACTCTACAACACACTATACTCAACACACTACACTCTACACACTCTACACACTATACTCAACACACTATACTCAACACACTACACACTGCACTCAACACACTACACTCAACACACTACACTCAACACACTCTACAACACACTATACTCAACACACTACACTCAACACACTCTACAACACACTATACTCGACACACTACACACTGCACTCAACACACTCTACAACACACTATACTCAACACACTACACTCAACACACTCTACACACTACACACTACACTCAACACACTCTACGACACACTATACTCAACACACTACACACTGCACTCAACACACTATACTCAACACACTACACACTGCACTCAACACACTCTACAACACACTATACTCAACACACTGCACTCAACACACTATACTCAACACACTACACTCAACACACCCTACGACACACTATACTCAACACACTACACACTGCACTCAACACACTCTACAACACACTATACTCAACACACTACACACTATACTCAACACACTCTACAACACACTATACTCAACACACTACACTCAACACACACTACACACTATACTCAACACACTATACTCAACACACTACACACTGCACTCAACACACTATACTCAACACACTACACTCAACACACTCTACAACACACTATACTCAACACACTACACACTGCACTCAACACACTCTACAACACACTATACTCAACACACTCTACAACACACTATACTCAACACACTATACTCAACACACTACACACTGCACACAAAACACCGTACACTATACTCAACACACTACACACTATACTCAACACACTGCACACAACACACTGTACACTATACTCAACACACTACACACTATACTCAACACACTATACTCAACACACTACACACTATACTCAACACACTCTACAAACTATACTCAATACACTACACATTGCACTCAACACTACACACTGCACACAACACACTCTACAGACTATACTCAACACACTCTACAGACTATACTCAACACACTACACACTGCACTCAACACACTGCACACAACACACTGCACACAACACACTCTACACACTATACTCAATACACTCCACACTGCACTCAACACATTACACACTGCACTCAACACACTGTACCCAACACACTGCACTCTACACACTCTACAGACTATACTCAACACACTCTACAGACTATACTCAACACACTACACACTGCACTCAACACACTGCACACAACACACTGCACACAACACACTCTACAGACTGCACTCAACACACTACACACTGCACACAACACACTCTACAGACTATACTCAACACACTCTACAGACTATACTCAACACACTACACTCAACACACTATACTCAACACACTCTGCACACTATACTCAATACACTACACACTGCACTCAACACACACTGCACACTATACTCTACACACTATACTTAACACTCTACAAACTATACTCAACACACTATACTTAACACACTTTACAAACTATACTCAATATACTACACACTGCACTCAACACACTCTACACACTGTACTCAATATACTGTACATACTATACTCAACACACTACACACTATACTCAACACACTGCACACTATACTCAACACACTCTACACACTATATTCAACACACTACACACTATACTCAACACACTATACACTATACTCAACACACTACACTCAACACACTATACTCAACACACTCTGCACACTATACTCAATACACTACACACTGCACTCAACACACTGCACACTATACTCAATACACTACGCACTGCACTCAACACACTCTACACACTATACTCAACACACTACACTCAACACACTATACTCAACACACTCTGCACACTATACTCAATACACTACACACTGCACTCAACACACACTGCACACTATACTCAACACACTCTACACACTATACTTAACACTCTACAAACTATACTCAACACACTATACTTAACACACTTTACAAACTATACTCAATATACTACACACTGCACTCAACACACTCTACACACTGTACTCAATATACTGTACATACTATACTCAACACACTACACACTATACTCAACACACTGCACACTATACTCAACACACTCTACACACTATATTCAACACACTACACACTATACTCAACACACTATACACTATACTCAACACACTACACTCAACACACTATACTCAACACACTCTGCACACTATACTCAATACACTACACACTGCACTCAACACACTGCACACTATACTCAATACACTACGCACTGCACTCAACACACTCTACACACTATACTCAACACACTACACTCAACACAGTATACTCAACACACTCTGCACACTATACTCAATTCACTACACACTGCACTCAACACACACTGCACACTATACTCAACACACTCTACACACTATACTTAACACTCTACAAACTATACTCAACACACTATACTTAACACACTTTACAAACTATACTCAATATACTACACACTGCACTCAACACACTACACACTGTACTCAATATACTGTACATACTATACTCAACACACTACACACTATACTCAACACACTGCACACTATACTCAACACACTCTACACACTATATTCAACACACTACACACTATACTCAACACACTATACACTATACTCAACACACTACACTCAACACACTATACTCAACACACTCTGCACACTATACTCAATACACTACACACTGCACTCAACACACTGCACACTATACTCAATACACTACGCACTGCACTCAACACACTCTACACACTATACTCAACACACTACACTCAACACTCAGCACACTGCACACTACACTCAGCACACTACACTCAGCACTGCACACTGCACACAACACTCACCACACTGCACATTACACTCAACACTACACTGCACACAACACTCAACACAGTGCACACTATACTCAACACACTGCACACTACACTCAACACACTACCCTCAGCACACTACACTGCACACAACACTCAACACAGTGCACACTATACTCAACACACTGCACACTACACTCAACACACTACACTCTGCACACTACACTGCACACAACACTCAACACAGTGCACACTATACTCAACACACTGCACACTACACTCAGCACACTACATACTGCACTCAACACACTGCACACAAAATTCAACACTCAATACACTGCACACTACACTCAGCACACTGCGCTCAGCACTTAACACACAGCACACCGCACTCAATACACACACTGCACACAAAACTCAACACAGTGCACACAGCACACTACACTTAACACTCAGCACATTGCACACTGCACTCAACAGTCAGCACACTGCACTCAACAGTCAGCACACTATACTCAACACCCAGCACACAACACTCACCACATTGCACACTAAACTTAACACACTGCACTCAGCACTCAACACACTGCACACAGCACACTGAACTCAACATTCAGCACACTGCACTTAACACTCAGAACACTGCACAATACATTCAACACTCAGCACACTATACTAAACACTCAACACACTGCACACAACTCAACACCCAGCACACAACACACTGTGCTCAGCACTCAACACTCAGCACACAGCACACAAAACTCAATACACTGCACTTAGCACTCAGCACACAAAACTCAACACATTGCACACAGCACACTGCACTCAACACTCAGCACACCAAACTCAACACACAGCACACCAAACTCAACACTCAGCACACAAAACTCAACGCACAGCACACTGCACTTAACACACAGCACACAAAACTCAACACTCAGCTCACAAAACTCAACACACTGCACACAGCACACTGCACTCAACACTCAGCACACCAAACTCACTGCACACAGCACCCTGCACAATACATTCAACACAGCACACTATACTAAACACTCAACACACTGCACACAGCACACTAAACTCAACACACTGCGCACAACTCAACACCCAGCACACAACACCCAGCATATTGCACACTACACTCAACACACTGCGCTCAACACACAGCACAATACATTTAACACTCAGCACACTGCACACTGTACTAAACACATAGCACTCAACACTCAGCACACAAAACTCAATTCACTACACTCAACCCCTAGCACTCAGCACACAACACACCTAGCACTCAGCACTCAGCAGCTACTAATGATGCCAAATAGCAATGTGTTCTGAAACCTGTATTTAATGAAACAGAGCTGATCTCCTGCTAAAGCTCTGAACTCCTCTGGAGGCCGTTTCTCCTCAGTGTTGTGAAGTTTGCATGCTTGTTGTGTAAGTGTTCATATCTGGAGTGAAAGTGTCGACGTGTGCACGGTCATCACCACTAGATTACAACCTGGACGCCGAGTGTGAATCCATGTTTATCTTTGATGTTTTTAAATAAACCTTTTTCTGAGATGTTCTTGTTGTTATTTGATCATGAGCCAGGAGGCGAGGAACCTGCAGGAGAAGATCTAGACGGCCTGGTCAGCACTAGAAGTTCAGGACCGCACCACAGAATTAGGGAATTTTTAAACAGCCAGACAAAACGACTCCAACAGCGTCACCAGTTCACAGAAAGTTTTTTGTTTTTTTACAAGGTGAACCAGACACTAACTTCAGGAGTGACCTAGGAGTGACCCAGGAGTGACCCAGACCAGAACAACAAATAACCCCCCCCCCACACACACACACTATTTCATTTAATTCCCTTTGTGTAGCGCTGTTTACAACCATGTCACGAAGCAGCTTTACAGTACGTCTGAAAACAGACAGTAACAGAATGTCCTCTTGTGAGCGAGTCAGAGGCAACAGAACACCTCCCTCAGACTGGAGGAGGAACCCTGAGAGGAACCAGACTCACAGGGGGAGACCCGTCCTCCTCTGCTCACACAGTGTTTACAGTTTAATAAACTTAATACCAAATAAGAGCAGTAAGGAACTCTGTGTGAGGATCTCTGTGTGAGGATCATGAACTGAAACAGCGAGGCATGATCAGCCGGTATGATCTCTGTGCCGGTATGATCTCTGTACCGGTATGATCTCTGTGCCGGTATGATCTCTGTGCTGGTATGATCTCTGTGCTGGTATGATCTCTGTGCTGGTATGATCTCTGTACCGGTATGATCTCTGTGCTGGTATGATCTCTGTACCGGTATGATCTCTGTGCCGGTATGATCTCTGTACCGGTATGATCTCTGTGCTGGTATGATCTCTGTGCTGGTATGATCTCTGTGCTGGTATGATCTCTGTACCGGTATGATCTCTGTGCTGGTATGATCTCTGTGCTGGTATGATCTCTGTACCGGTATGATCTCTGTGCCGGTATGATCTCTGTACCGGTATGATCTCTGTGCTGGTATGATCTCTGTGCTGGTATGATCTCTGTGCTGGTATGATCTCTGTACCGGTATGATCTCTGTGCTGGTATGATCTCTGTACCGACTGACTGATGTACTGACTGACTGATGTACTGACTGACTGACTGACTGATGTACTGACTCTGTAAACATTCCTAACTCTCTTGCTCTCGACGAAGGCGGTCGCATTTCCTCTCCTCTCCTTTTCTTTCCTGCTTGGCTGTCTTGTCTCGTGGCTGTTATTCTATTCCAGAGACTCTCTCGACTTTGCTCATCACAACCAAAAGCAATGGATTTGATTAAATGGTCTCTCAACACAAGTGACACCATGTTCTCGGCGAGAAGCTCGGGTTCGGGGGAACCTGACTGTCCTGCCGGAACGTTTGTAGCTGGATACGCGAGGGACGTGTGGGAGAATTGGCGTGTCGTGTGTCTGGCGACTCTCTCCGTGGAGGACACCGAGGATGTCTACATTTTTGGCACTCTGATTATTGGGGTTATGCTGATTGGATTAGGCATTTCTCTGGTATATCTCAGCTGTCAAGAGCCCAGGAAAGCTGCCTGACATGATTAACGCAGCGGGCAGAGCTGCGGGAAACCAGACTGTGACTTTTAACAGTAAAATGGAAACATCTTGGGAACTTTGAGCTGCAGCATTGACAACATCCCGGAGAAGCTCTCAGCTTTGCAACGCTGTGTGGAAAAGATTGAGGACTATCTTACAGAGTGAAACTGGATGAATTACCGCGGCACCACTCGCCCAAACAACCTAAAGTCTAATCTGCTTTCGGCTCCACTGTTATCAGCTTGACCTTGGCTAAGGCGCAGCTGTTGACGAAGAAAATTCCTCCAGAAGAACACTGTCCAGAGAATCGTATCCCTCCGCCTCGCCTTCGCTGCTTGTTCCCGGCCAAGTGGGCGTGCGAGTCTCTGTTAGCGCCGGAGTCTGGCTGCCTGCGGTGACGTCGCGCGAGGCTTGGTGATGTGTCTTATACCCGGCCCTATTCAGTTGCTAGTTGTGTCTCAAGTGTACTGATTGTGCCGATCAGCAGAGGTTTTTTGGATGTTCCACACTGCGCTCCACGGAGATCAGTCTGGGGGTTTGACTTTTTTATCCTCCTCTCTCCCCGTGTTAACTCTTATGTTTCTGATTTGACCTGTCTTCCTGTCCTGTCTCCCCTCCCACTCCCCAATACCTTATATCTGTATGTAACGGACGGGTTGATGTAAATTTCGCCGGTTCTTGTACTTGTGACTGTGTGATAATAAAGGCGTTTTGAATTGAATTGAATTGAATTAACGTATTAAAACATTCATCAGCGAACACCTCACCTTCACTACAGCTGAACTGACTTACTACTGACTGACTGACTGACATACTGACATACTGACTGATGTACTGACTGACTGACTGACTGACTGACTGATGTACTGACTGACTGACTGACTGACTGATGTACTGACTGACTGACTGACTGACTGACTGACTGACGTACTGACTGATGTTCTGACAGACTGACTGACTGACGTACTGACTGATGTACTGACTGACTGACTGATGTACTGACTGACTGATTGACTGACTGACGTACTGACTGATGTACTGACGTACTGACTGATGTTCTGACAGACTGACGTACTGACTGATGTACTGACTGACTGACTGATGTACTGACTGACTGACTGACTGACTGATGTACTGACTGACTGACTGACTGACTGACTGACTGACGTACTGACTGATGTTCTGACAGACTGACTGACTGACGTACTGACTGATGTACTGACTGACTGACTGATGTACTGACTGACTGACTGACTGACTGACGTACTGACTGATGTACTGACGTACTGACTGATGTTCTGACAGACTGACTGACTGACGTACTGACTGATGTACTGACTGACTGACTGATGTACTGACTGACTGACGTACTGACTGATGTTCTGACAGACTGACTGCTGTGCGGAATGTTTGGAATATGTTCGGTGCCATCAGGGAATTTAAAAAAAATCTATTGATATACCTGGTCATTCATCGAGCTGACCCCCACAGATGTTGACCCTGCTTGTACAGTAGACACTATGGATGATGGGATCATCAGTTCATGCTCTTCTTCTAATCCTGAAGCTTCGTCACTCTGGAATAGGGTCAGGCTGGACTCCTCTGACCACATGACCTTTCTCCATTGTCCAGTCTTTACACCCCCTACAGACTGGAGCTGACCAGCCTCACTAACGAGCTCCACTCAGTTTAGACCCGAACCTGGGAGTTCTGGTCGTGTGGAAATGATCTACTTTCCAGTTTTACCTTCACCAGGTGGGGGGAACCTCAGTGGGGTTGAGGTTCTGGACTCTGGGGTGGTCAGTCCATTCAGTGGTGTTGAGGTTCTGGACATGAACAGCTACACATCCTTTCAGACCCACAGTGTTAAGGTGTCTTCTCACAGTGGAAGGATGGACAGAAGCAGCTGCGGATGTTCTCAGATCTGAAGCTGTTTGATGTTCTCCTTTATCTCAGAGATCAAAGTGCTGTTTACCTGATGTAGGACAGAGTTGGTGGGTCTTCCAGGTGGTTGTTATGAGCCCCATGAATGAGTTTTTGAAAAATCACTCACTGTCCACTCTACTGGACACTCCTACCTTGTTGCTGGTCCACCGTGTAGCTCAGTTTGTGTTGGTTGTCCTACGCCTACAGGTGGCGCCAAAATGCACCCTGAGTGTAGATACCGGGAGGCGTACCTAATAAAGTGGTCAGTGAGCGGATCTCCTCGTGTTACTGTTAATGTTACAAACAAACGAGACACGGTGAGACCCTCTGGATACCATCTCTTCATTTATTAGATGTACAATTATGAAAAATAAAAATAATAATCATAAAAAAAAGACTGGAAGCCCGAGATTATGTACAGTCGCTCCGTGTGACACTGCAGGGGGTCTACTCCAGAGACTCGTCTCCGACCCACCGGACACGGCCTGGTAGGCTGAGCGTTAAAAACAAAACTCGATCAGAAACAAACGCAGGACGAGAACCGTACGTACATATACATACATACATACATTATATATACGATAGAGAGAGATATCTATAAACCCAGAATCATTCAAGTATCAAAATACACACTGATTACTTTACAGCCTATTACTGATCAGCTCCTTATAATCAATCAAACAAACAAACAAACGTTTACTCGCAAACATGAGTAACAAACGTGCAAAACACTGCAGCCGCTAGCAGGTGTTAGCGTTAGCAGGTGTTAGCGCCGGCCTGTGTTTAGGACTGTACCACCCAAATAGTCAGACTTTCAACATCTGTATTTATTTATTCTGTCGTGTCCTGTAAACTAGGATTAAATGCTCTACGTACCAGGCGGCTTCACTTCCTGTCTGCTATACTACACTTTCACTGCGCGTCCTTTAGTACCCGTTAGCAGACGCTCCTCTAATTATTAATATTAATATTATTATTATTAACCGGCTTCGTTCCAATAACCCACAGATCTGTAATCACTAGAAAGCTAATGTGTGTGAGCCAGTCTCCACCAGCGTCACGCTCAGATGTTCATCAGAAGAGTGTAGCGAGGCTTTATCTCCAGGTTCTCTCTGATCCAGGATCAGAATCACAGTTTAATCAGAGTTACTAAGAGGAGCAGAAGAACGTGCTGCTCAGGTTCTCACACTAAGTCTATCGACTGATCTATATTATTATTATTATTATTATTATTATTATTATTACTACTAATGAAGAGTTTGACTATCGTACCGCGTCTCGAGAGCCGGCCCGGCGAGGACATGAGGGACAGTGTCTGCAGGTTCGTATGACTGAGACCTGTGAAACTCGGAGACGGGATGAGGTAAAACGTGGAGCAGGAGTCTCAGAGCGGCTCGATACACGCTAACGTTTTTATTTAAAACCGAAATTAAAAACAGAAAATTTCGTTTCCACGGCAACAGGTTTGTGTGGCTGACCGTCTTCTGGACAGTACAGGTCAGCTTTGCTCTGGAAGCTCACGCTCAGGCTCTCAGGTGGACCTGATCTGCTCGTTTTCTAGAGAACACAGCTCACAGACGCTCCTCCCGCCGAGACATCAGGACCCAAATACACAACAAAAACAAAAACAAACCATAACTGACAGACAGGGACAGCGGCGGGGACAGCGGCGGGGACACGGCTCTCTGATTAGCCAAGAGTTGAATTCACATTACTGTCCCTGGCTGGACTAAATCTGAGCAGGTGTGATGGACTGTGGGGGTGTGCCCGAGGGCAGTGGGGGCGTGGCCGAGGGCAGTGGGGGCGTGGCCGAGGGCAGTGGGGGCGTGGTCGTGCTCTCCAGTGTAGGATATCGAGGTCACTCAGCTGCAGTGAGGGAGTCTGCTGGTCCAGAGTAACGCTGTGAGTGGACACAGCGAGGCGGTGGAGGGAGGACACGGTAAACCCGGCGGAGAGTTATGTGAACGGTCCTAGTGGTGCTACCGGTCCCGAGGGGGGGGGAGGGGGGGGGTGATCAGCTAAAGGAAGACAACAACAACACAGGTGGGTTAGAGTAAACAAAAACAATAACAACAGGACCGTACAGGCTGTGATCACTGGAGGAGACGGGGGGACAACAAGACGAGGGTCCATCTGTCTGACATCACCAGAGCTGACCGTCTCAGATTAGCAGGAAATGATGTCATTCAGTACGTTTCCACAGGACTAGCTCAGGTCGTAACTGTGAAACTGGAAACTGTTGCTCCTGTTGCTGTGTGTTGCTATGGTATGCCAAGTGGTTGCTAAGGTGTCTCTATAGGATCCCAAGCGACTGCTAGGGTGTTGTTAGGTGGTTGCTATGGTAGCCCTGGTTATTTCTAAGGTGTTGCTCTGTGTTTGCATTGGTATCACTGATGGTTGCAAAGGTGTTGCTATAGTGCTTCAAGTGGTTGCTATATGGTTGCAATGGTATCGCTGATGGTTGCTAGGGTATCCCAGATGCTAAGTCACTGTAAGTTGGTCGCTACAGTATCCAAGGAGGTTGCTAAGCTGTTGCTATGTGGTTGCTTTGGTAATCCAGGTGGTTTCTAATTTATTGCTACGGTATCCCAGGTGTTTGCAAAGGTATCCATGATGGATAGCATGGTATTTCAGCTGCTAGGTGGTTGCTATAGTATCCCTAATGGTAGCTAGGGTGTTGCTACATGGCTGCTATGATACTCATGGTGATTACTAGGGTGCTGGTTGCTACGGTACCCCAGGTGGAAACGGTGTACGTTAATAAAAAGCTGTTATGGTGAACTCTGGTGATCTGAGACAGATTTGCTCTGAGAGGAAAACAGAGAAGAGAAAAACAGGAAACAGGGAAAGTTAGGAGCTGCTGCAGACGACTGACCACCACTGACTGACCACGACTGACTGACTGCAACTCACTCACCCTGACTGACTGACCACGTGATGTTGGGATGTTAAGAGTGTAGAGAGTGATGTTGGGTTGTTGAGAGTGTAGAGAGTGACGTTGGGATGTTGAGAGTGTAGAGAGTGATGTTGGGATGTTGAGAGTGTAGAGAGTGATGTTGGGTTGTTGAGAATGTAGAGAGTGATGTTGGGTTCTTGAGAGTGTAGAGAGTGATGTTGGCTTGTTGAGAGTGTAGAGAGTGATGTTGGGTTGTTGAGAGTGTAGAGAGTGGTGTTGGGTTGTTGAGAATGTAGAGAGTGATGTTGGGTTGTTGAGAGTGTAGAGAGTGATGTTGGGTTGTTGAGAGTGTAGAGAGTGATGTTGGGTTGTTGAGAGTGATGAGAGTGTAGAGAGTGATGTTGGGTTGTTGAGTGATGAGAGTGTAGAGAGTGATGTTGGGTTGTTGAGAGCGATGAGAGTGTAGAGAGTGATGTTGGGTTGTTGAGAGTGTAGAGAGTGATGAGAGTGATGTTGGGTTGTTGAGAGTGTAGAGAGTGATGTTGGGTTATTGAGAGTGTAGAGAGTGATGTTGGGTTGTTGAGAGTGTAGAGAGTGATGTTGGGTTGTTGAGAGTGTAGAGAGTGATGTTGGGTTGTTGAGAGTGTAGAGAGTGATGTTAGGTTGTTGAGAGTGATGTTGGGTTGTTGAGAGTGTAGAGAGTGATGTTGGGTTGTTGAGAGTGTAGAGAGTGATGTTGGGTTGTTGAGAGTGTAGAGAGTGATGTTGGGATGTTGAGAGTGTAGAGAGTGATGTTGGGTTGTTGAGAGTGTAGAGAGTGATGTTGGGTTGTTAAGAGTGTAGAGAGTGATGTTGGGTTGTTGAGAGTGATGAGAGTGCAGAGAGTGATGTTGGGTTGTTGAGAGTGTAGAGAGTGTAGAGAGTGATGTTGGGTTGTTGAGAGTGATGTTGGGTTGTTGAGAGTGTAGAGAGTGATGTTGGGTTGTTGAGAGTGTAGAGAGTGATGTTGGGTTGTTGAGAGTGTAGAGAGTGATGTTGGGTTGTTGAGAGTGATGAGAGTGTAGAGAGTGATGTTGGGTTGTTGAGAGTGATGAGAGTGATGTTGGGAGGTGTGTGCTCCGGCTCTGCCGGCTGATCAGATACTGGTTTCTCAGTCGTACGTCTCTTCACCGCACCACTCCTACACCTGAAAACACTCCAACAGCTCCCCACGCTCACTCTTCAACTGTAGCACTAGAGCTACGAGGCTAACGGAGAGTAACGGGATTAAACACCCCACCAGTCAGAGGAGCTGCTCAGTGACCTCAGACAGACACGGACCACCGCACGCCCACAGCTGATTCTGAGCTGTGCTGACTGACCGAACTGGGCGTGGCTGATGGACTGAACTGGCCGTGGCTGATGGACTGAACTGGCCGTGGCTGATGGACTGAACTGGGCGTGGCTGATGGACCGAACTGGGCGTGGCTGATGGACTGAACTGGGCGTGGCTGACGGACTGAACTGGGCGTGGCTGATGGACTGAACTGGGCGTGGCTGATGGACCGAACTGGGCGTGGCTGATGGACTGAACTGGGCGTGGCTGATGGACCGAACTGGGCGTGGCTGATGGACCGAACTGGGCGTGGCTGATGGACCGAACTGGGCGTGGCTGACGGACTGAACTGGGCGTGGCTGACGGACTGAACTGGGCGTGGTTGATGGACCGAACTGGGCGTGGCTGACGGACTGAACTGGGCGTGGTTGATGGACTGAACTGGGCGTGGCTGATGGACCGAACTGGGCGTGGCTGATGGACTGAACTGGGCGTGGTTGATGGACTGAACTGGGCGTGGCTGACGGACTGAACTGGGCGTGGCTGATGGACTGAACTGGGCGTGGCTGATGGACTGAACTGGGCGTGGCTGATGGACCGAACTGGGCGTGGCTGATGGACTGAACTGGGCGTGGCTGACGGACTGAACTGGGCGTGGCTGATGGACTGAACTGGGCGTGGCTGATGGACCGAACTGGGCGTGGCTGATGGACTGAACTGGGCGTGGCTGATGGACCGAACTGGGCGTGGCTGATGGACCGAACTGGGCGTGGCTGATGGACCGAACTGGGCGTGGCTGACGGACTGAACTGGGCGTGGCTGACGGACTGAACTGGGCGTGGTTGATGGACCGAACTGGGCGTGGCTGACGGACTGAACTGGCCGTGGCTGATGGATCTTTAAGGCTAGACAGTTCTGAATCCTCTGGAGATAAGGCTCATCCTGGTCTTCTGCATCTTCATCACAGTGCTCAGTCCAGATCCACGTCTGGCAGCTGGAACTCCAAGTGCATCAAAAGCAGCAGAACTCCCCCAAGACCACCGAAACCCACCAGTCAATCAACCCCCGCCCCATCTACCCCCCCAATCTCAAAAGACGTGCATAATAATGATGAGTGAGAATCCGGCGACTCTCAGACACGTACAGGTTATAGATTATAGATTATAGATCAGTCCATGTAGATAAAAATCAAAGCAACAGTGTCCACCGCTTGTTCTCAGCCAGTCCCACAACGTCAGCTTCCTTTCAGACCAGGAAGAGGGACAACAGCGCCTCACTGTGGCCGGCGCCTGCTACAGACGGGACGAGCACCAAAGAAGAGACAAAAACAAAAGATTGCATCACTTTTAGAGGTCAGTTCATTAAAGACAGCGAAAAGCCGACAGAGGGGACGGTCCAGTGTGGACAATGTCTGGGTTTGTGAGACAGGTGAGGGGCGGGGGTGGGGGGAAAGTGCTCCGGGTGTGCAGGCTAGACGAACATCGGTCCTGTGGAACACCTGCACAGATGAGGCTCTCCTGCATGTGAGTCCCATTATCACTAATCTTCACTTATCATCACTCATCATCTCTAATAATCACTTATCATCACTCATCATTTCTAATCATCACTCATCACTAATCATCACTCATCATCACTCATCACTAATCATCACTCATCGTCACTCATCATCTCTAATCATCACTCATCATCACTAATCATCACTCATCATCACTCATCACTAATCATCACTCATCACTCATCACTAAACATCACTCATCGTCACTCATCATCTCTAATCATCTCTAATCATCACTCATCATCACTCATCACTAATCATCACTCATCGTCACTCATCATCTCTAATCATCACTCATCTCTAATCATCACTCATCACTAATCATCACTCATCACTAATCATCACTCATCGTCACTCATCATCACTCATCATCACTCATCACTAATCATCACTCATCGTCACTCATCTCTAATCATCACTCATCGTCACTCATCATCTCTAATCATCACTCATCACTAATCATCACTCATCGTCACTCATCATCTCTAATCATCACTCATCATCACTAATCATCACTAATCATCACTCATCATCACTCATCATCACTCATCACTAATCATCACTCATCGTCACTCATCATCTCTAATCATCACTCATCACTAATCATCACTCATCATCACTCATCATCTCTAATCATCACTCATCACTAATCATCACTCATCGTCTCTAATCATCACTCATCATCACTAATCATCACTCATCGTCACTCATCATCTCTAATCATCACTCATCACTAATCATCACTCATCGTCACTCATCATCTCTAATCATCACTCATCACTAATCATCACTCATCGTCACTCATCATCTCTAATCATCACTCATCACTAATCATCACTCATCGCCTCTAATCATCACTCATCATCACTAATCATCACTCATCGTCACTCATCATCTCTAATCATCACTCATCACTCATCGTCACTCATCATCACTAATCATCACTCATCACTCATCGTCACTCATCATCTCTAATCATCACTCATCACTAATCATTACTCATCGTCACTCATCATCTCTAATCATCACTCATCACTAATCATCACTCATCGTCTCTAATCATCACTCATCATCACTAATCATCACTCATCTCTAATCATCTCTAATAAATAGAAATGTGTCCAGTAGGGGCAGCAGTCTACAGCACAGGCGAGCTGGGGTCAGTCGAGGGTCTCTGTGTCTGAGGATAAAGATCTACATACCAGCTTCTAGAAGATTCCTCAAACTGTGACTCCAGGTTATCCAGCATCTGCTGCTTTTAACCCAGCGCTGCACTAACGATGGACTCACGAGCAATAAAGCCCACCTGTTAGGGGGTCCGCAGGGGCCGAGTTTGGGTCTAATGAACTGACCTCCAGACTAATGGACGGTAGCGTGTGACTAGCCTGCAGTGAGATCTGTACCTGTATGCAGGTCAGAGTGCAGAGCGTGATCATGGGCTCTACAGCAGGGGGAGCTAGAGAGCTGGAAGCGCAGAAAGAGAGAGAGAACAAAGAGAGAGGAGGAAGCGAGTGATGAGCGAGAGCGAGAGTCTGGCTAGTGCACTGGAGAACTCTCGGAGCGGGTGAGGGAGCAGACAGTGGATCCCGTTCAAGAAGGAGGGGGAGGAGATCCAGTCACAGTCAGGAGAGTGAAGGCACTCAGGAGAATCGGGGGTACAGAGGGAGCGAGTGAGAGTTTGGGGGACGTTCAGAAGATGGTGGTCTCGTACTTGGTGCTGACGGTGCGTTTGGGATCTTTGGGGTCCAGCAGCCACGCGGCGCCGCTCTGGGACGGAGCTTCGTCCACGTTCATGGAGTCCACCTGCAACATAAAGCACATAGGTCCAGTTCCAGAGCTGCAGGTCCTGCTCACCACGTCTGGAGAGCCGAGTCACAGAAATCCTCAAGTTATAATCAGTGCTGATGTAACACAGCGGTGGTCCTCAACTGTTCCAGCAGCTCTCACCCCCAACACAACCAAAGAACATCTAAAACATCTGGGCTGAAGATACAGGTTGACCATCAGGAGCAAGTCTGGTCACCACCATCTACACTAATGCACTAAAGACGGACCCGCTGTAGATCCAGGTCTTACTTTCAGATGTTATCTTCAAACGTTCTAAACAGCAGTGAAGAAGTTCTAGATATTTTTCTGTCCAATCTTTCAAATTGTAGTTTAATTTATTTTCTTTTTAAAGTTCAACATTTTATAACAATCCGACGATGATTCTAGCTTTAGAATTCCCAACTTCTGGATTCCAGACATTTAAATACCAACTCCAGTCCTTACAACGCTGACTCCAAACTTCTGGAACCTGAAATCCAGCAGACTCCAAACTCTCAGCAGTCCTTCCAAAAGTCTGTACAGGTTAAAACTATCTGATACCTAAGTTGGTCAGCAGAGGGCGCTACAACTCCACAGCACCACCAGCCTGAACGGAGAAAAGCTTTATTCAGATAATCCCAGTTTAGGGGCGGAGTCACAGACAGAGGAACAGTGGAGGAGTAGCAGTGCAGTAAAGGAGAAGCAGTGAAGACCTGGTGTTCAGGACAGCTGCAGAACGGAGAGAGGACAGGACGATGAACAGGACAGGAGTTACAGTAACAGCAACTACTACCACATACAGGAGAGTCCTGAGAGAGAGAGAGAGACAGAGAGACATAGAGAGAGACATAGACAGAGAGACATAGAGAGAGAGACATAGAGAGAGAGAGAGAGAGAGAGAGAGAGAGAGAGAGATTCAGAGAGAGATTCAGAGAGAGAGAGTATATATAGAGAGAGAGAGTATAGATAGAGAGAGAGAGAGAGAGAGAGAGCAGAGAGAGAGAGAGAGTAGAGAGAGAGAGAGAGGAGAGAGTAGAGAGAGAGAGAGCGAGAGCAGAGAGAGAGAGAGAGTAGAGAGAGAGAGAGAGAGGAGAGAGTAGAGAGAGAGGAGAGAGAGTAGAGAGAGAGGAGAGAGTAGAGAGAGAGAGGAGAGAGAGAGAGAGAGAGTAGAGAAAGAGAGAGAGAGAGAGAGAGAGAGAGAGTAGAGAAAGAGAGAGAGAGAGTAGAGAGAGAGGAGAGTAGAGAGAGAGGAGAGAGAGAGAGAGAGAGAGTAGAGAGATAGAGCGAGAGCAGAGAGAGAGAGAAGTAAAGGGATGGGAAAGAGGGAAAAAGACAGTTGAACAGAGGACTAAAGAAGGATGTGAGGTGGGGGATGTACTGAGTAATGTACTGAGTACTGTATTGAGTACTGTATTGAGTACTGTATTGAGTACTGTACTGAGTAATGTACTGAGTAATGTACTGAGTACTGTATTGAGTACTGTATTGAGTACTGTATTGAGTAATGTACTGAGTACTGTACTGAGTAATGTACTGAGTAATGTACTGAGTACTGTATTGAGTAATGTACTGAGTAATGTACTGAGTAATGTACTGAGTACTGTATTGAGTAATGTACTGAGTAATGTACTGAGTACTGTATTGAGTACTGTGTTGAGTACTGTGTTGAGTACTGTATTGAGTACTGTACTGAGTAATGTACTGAGTACTGTATTGAGTACTGTACTGAGTACTGTACTGAGTAATGTACTGAGTACTGTATTGAGTAATGTACTGAGTAATGTACTGAGTACTGTATTGAGTAATGTACTGAGTAATGTACTGAGTAATGTACTGAGTACTGTATTGAGTAATGTACTGAGTAATGTACTGAGTACTGTATTGAGTACTGTGTTGAGTACTGTGTTGAGTACTGTATTGAGTACTGTACTGAGTAATGTACTGAGTACTGTATTGAGTACTGTACTGAGTACTGTACTGAGTAATGTACTGAGTACTGTATTGAGTACTGTACTGAGTAATGTACTGAGTACTGTATTGAGTACTGTACTGAGTAATGTACTGAGTGCTGTATTGAGTAATGTACTGAGTACTGTATTGAGTAATGTACATTACTCAGTAATGTACTGAGTACTGTATTGAGTACTGTACTGAGTAATGTACTGAGTAATGTACTGAGTAATGTACTGAGTACTGTATTGAGTACTGTATTGAGTACTGTAATGAGTACTGTACTGAGTAATGTACTGAGTACTGTATTGAGTAATGTACTGAGTACTGTATTGATTACTGTACATTACTCAGTAATGTACTGAGTACTGTATTGAGTACTGTACTGAGTAATGTACTGAGTACTGTACTGAGTAATGTACTGAGTACTGTACTGAGTAATTTACTGAGTACTGTACTGAGTAATGTACTGAGTAATGTACTGAGTACTGTACTGAGTAATTTACTGAGTAATTTACTGAGTAATGTACTGAGTAATGTACTGAGTACTGTACTGAGTAATGTACTGAGTAATGTACTGAGTACTGTACTGAGTAATGTACTGAGTACTGTACTGAGTAATTTACTGAGTACTGTACTGAGTAATGTACTGAGTAATGTACTGAGTACTGTACTGAGTAATGTACTGAGTACTGTACTGAGTAATTTACTGAGTACTGTACTGAGTAATGTACTGAGTAATGTACTGAGTACTCTAGGCGTGTGTACTCACTCCTGATTTGCGGACACTCCCGCGCGGTTTAGGAACCGGTCTGCTGCTTTTGGTGTCGATGACCTCTGACCCTGCCGAGCTCTGCTGCTGCTTGTTCCTCTGAGCCTGCAGAGCGAGCTGATAGGCCACTTCAAACGCCTGACCCAGAGTCAGTATGATCTCATACGTCAGGTTCTGAAACAACAACAGACTTAACTACACACTCTATCACTCCACACTCACTCTACACTCAGTCTATCACTCCACACTCACTCTATCACTCAGTCTATCACTCCACACTCACTCTATCACTCAGTCTATCACTCCACACTCACTCTATCACTCCACACTCAGTCTATCACTCCACGCTCACTCTATCACTCCACACTCACTCTACACTCACTCTAGTCTATCACTCTACACACACCGTCTATCACTCTACACTCGCTCTAGTTTAAATTATCACTCCACACTCAGTCCATCTTAAATGATCACTCTACACTCACTCTATCACTCCACACTCACTTCAGTCTATGACTCCACACTCAGTCTATTACTCCACACTCACTCTATCACTCTACACTCACTCTAGTCTATCACTCTACACCCAGTATATCACTCTACACCCGATCTAGTTTAAATTATCACTCCACACTTAGTCCATCTTAAATTATCACTCCACACTCACTCTATCACTCCACACTTACTCTAGTCTATCACTCTACACCCAGTCTATCACTCTACACTCACTCTATCACTCTACACTCGATCTAGTATAAATTATCACTCCACACTCAGTCCATCTTAAATGATTACTCTACACTCAGTCCAGTTTAACTTATCACTCTACACCCAGTCCATCTTAAATGATCACTCTACACTCAGTCCAGTTTAAATTGTCACTCTACACTCAGTCCAGTTTAAATTATCACTCTACACTCAGTCCAGTTTAAATTGTCACTCTACACTCAGTCCATCTTAAATGATCACTCTACACTCAGTCCAGTTTAAATTATCACTATACACTCAGTCCATCTTAAATGATCACTCTACACTCAGTCCAGTTTAAATTGTCACTCTACACTCAGTCCATCTTAAATGATCACTCTACACTCAGTCCAGTTTAAATTATCACTCTACACTCAGTCAATCTTAAATGATCACTCTACACTCAGTCCAGTTTAAATGATCACTCTACACTCAGTCCCGTAGTATAAGTGTATATAATAATAATAATAATAATAATAATAATAATAATAATAATAAGTAGTATAATATAATAGTATAATAATAATAATAATAATAATATTTATTATAATATAATATCTCACCACGTCCACAGTGCTGAAGACGTGGCAGTAGTGGTGGCTGGTCTGCAGGTCTTTAGTGATGTAGGCGAAAGTGCACAGATCCTCGGGGTCCTGAGCTGCACACGAAATATTCCTGATCTCGTGTTCCGCAATGATGTTCTAGACGTGAGTACAGAGAGAACACAGTCACTTTGAGAACACAGACAATACAGACAACACAGAGATCACAAAGAACACAGACAACACAGAGATCACAAAGAACACAGACAACACAGAGATCACAAAGAACACAGACAACACAGAGATCATGAAGAACGCAGACAACACAGAGATCACAAAGAACACAGACAACACAGAGATCACAAAGAACACAGACAACACAGAGATCACAAAGAACACAGACAACACAGACAACACAGAGAACACAAAGAACAGAGACAACACAGAGAACACAAAGAACACAGACAACACAAACACAGACAACACAGAGAACACAGACAATGCAGACAACACAGAGAACACAGACAACACAGAGATCACAAAGAACACAAACACAGACAACACAGAGAACAAAGACAACACAAACACAGACAACACAGAGTACACAGACAACACAAACACAGACAATGCAGACAACACAGAGATCACAAAGAACACAGACAACACAAACACAGACAACACAGAAAACACAGACACAGACAACACAAACACAGACAACACAGAGTACACAGACAACACAGAGTACACAAAGAACACAGACAACACAGAGAACACAGACGACACAAACACAGAGTACACAGACAACACAAACACAGACAATGCAGACAACACAGAGAACACAGACATCACAGACAACACAGAAAACACAAACAACACAGACAACACAGAAAACGAACACGGACAACACAGATAACACAGACAACACAGAGAACACCAACACCACAGAGAACACAGACAACACAGACACAGACAACACAGAGTACACAGACAATGCAGACAACACAGAGTACACAGACAATGCAGACAACACAGAGTACACAGACAATGCAGACAACACAGAGTACACAGACATCACAGACAACACAGAGTACACAAAGAACACAGACAACACAGAGAACACAGACGACACAGAAAACAAACACGGACAACACAGATAACACAGACAACACAGAGAACACCAACACCACAGAGAACACAGACAACACAGACACAGACAACACAGAGAACACAGACAACACAGAGAAAACAGACAACACAGAACACAGAGAACAGAGACAACACAGAGAACACAGACAACACAGAGAACACAGAGTACACAGACAACACAGAGATCACAAAGAACACAAACACAGACAACACAGAGAACAAAGACCACACAAACACAGACAACACAGAGTACACAGACAACACAAACACAGACAATGCAGACAACAAAGAGATCACAAAGAACACAGACAACACAAACACAGACAACACAGAAAACACAGACACAGACAACACAAACACAGACAACACAGAGTACACAGACAACACAGAGTACACAAAGAACACAGACAACACAGAGAACACAGACGACACAAACACAGAGTACACAGACAACACAAACACAGACAATGCAGACAACACAGAGAACACAGACATCACAGACAACACAGAAAACACAAACAACACAGACAACACAGAAAACGAACACGGACAACACAGATAACACAGACAACACAGAGAACACCAACACCACAGAGAACACAGACAACACAGACACAGACAACACAGAGAACACAGAGAACACAGACATCACAGACAACACAGAGTACACAAAGAACACAGACAACACAGAGAACACAGACGACACAGAAAACAAACACGGACAACACATAACACAGACAACACAGAGAACACCAACACCACAGAGAACACAGACAACACAGACACAGACAACACAGAGAACACAGACAACACAGAGAAAACAGACAACACAGACACAGACAACACAGAACACAGAGAACAGAGACAACACAGAGAACACAGACAACACAGAGAACAGACAACACAGAGTACACAAAGAACACAGACAACAAAAACACAGACAACACAGAGATCACAAAGAACACAGACAACACAGAGAACACAAAGAACACAGACAACACAAACACAGACAACACAGAGAACACAGACAATGCAGACAACACAGAGTACACAGACATCACAGACAACACAGAGTACACAAAGAACACAGACAACACAGAGAACACAGACGACACAAACACAGAGTACACAGACAACACAAACACAGACAATGCAGACAACACAGAGAACACAGACATCACAGACAACACAGAAAACACAAACAACACAGAGAACACAGACAACACAGAAAACAAACACGGACAACACAGATAACACAGACAACACAGAGAACACCAACACCACAGAGAACACAGACAACACAGACACAGACAACACAGACAACACAGAGAAAACAGACAACACAGACACAGACAACACAGAACACAGAGAACAGAGACAACACAGAGAACACAGACAACACAGAGTACACCAAGAACACAGACAACACAAACACAGACAATGCAGACAACACAAAGAACACAGACATCACAGACAACACAGAAAACACAGACAACACAGAGAACACAGAAAACAAACACGGACAACACAGAGAACACAGACAACACAGAGAACACGGACACCACAGAGAACACAGACACAGACAACACAGAGAATACAAAGAACACAGACAACACAGAGAACACAGACAACATAGAGAACACAGAAAACAAACACAGACAACACAGAGAACACAGAGAACACAAACACAGACAACGCAGAGAACACAAACAACACAGACATCACAGACATCTCAGAGAACACAGACAACACAGAAAACAAACACGGACAACACAGATAACACAGACAACACAGAGAACACCAACACCACAGAGAACACAGACAACACAGACACAGACAACACAGAGAAAACAGACAACACAGACACAGAGAATACAGAGAACAGAGACAACACAGAGAACACAGACAACACAGAGAAGAGACAACACAGAGTACACAAAGAACACAGACAACAAAAACACAGACAACACAGAGTACACAAAGAACACAGACAACACAGAGTACACAAAGAACACAGACAACACAAACAACACAGACAACACAAACAACACAGACAACACAGACAACAAAAACACAGACAACACAGTCAACACAAACACAGTCAACACAGACAACACAGTCAACACAAACACAGACAACAAAAACACAGTCAACACAATCAACACAAACACAGACAACACAGAGAACACAAACACAGAGACAGATCTGTATAAACTACAGTCTGGACTCGTTAGGGTTAGGTCTGAGAGAGGCGTGAGAGGACAGTCAGGCTAACGGGGGTCCGAGCTCGGGACAGATCCTGTTACAACTGAATCTGATTACTCAGACACAACACTCACTCACCTTATTAGCAGCATCAATAAACTTCACCCCCTTATACGTGATGGAGAGAACGATGGTGGGAACTTTCCTCATCTGCTCTGTAGACCTCTGGAGAGAGAGAGAGAGAGAAAGAGAGAGAAAGAGAGAAAGAGAGAGAGAGATATGATATATAATATATAATATATGATCTCCATCCGGACGACAGATCCCAAACATCCACCCCACAGTTACACTTACCCTCATCTTAGCACAGGCGTCCTGTGTAGACTCTGTTCCTTTCAGTTCTTTAATCAGCATAGAGCCCAGATACTGCAGAGACAGACAAAGAGACACAGAGACAGAGACACAGAGACAGAGAGAGAGACTCTGTAAGGACTCAGTTACTCAGTACTGTAATCAACTCTGTGACTCTACAATCACTCAGATATTCTATAATAACCCGCTGACTCTGTAGAGACTCTGTAGGGACTCTGTAGGGACTCTGTAGGGACTCTAAGGACTCTGTAGGGACTCTGTAGGGACTCTGTAGGGACTCTGTAGGGACCCTAAGGACTCTGTAGGAACTCTAAGGACTCTGTAGGGACTCTGTAGGGACTCTAGGGACTCTAGGGACTCTAAGGACTCTGTAGGGACTCTGTAGGAACTCTGTAGGAACACTAAGGACTCTGTAGGGACTCTGTAGGGACTCTAAGGACTCTGTAGGAACTCTAAGGACTCTGTAAGGACTCTGTAGGGACTCTGTAGGGACTCTGTAGGAACTCTGTAGGAACTCTAAGGACTCTGTAGGGACTCTAAGGACTCTGTAGGGACTCTGTAGGGACTCTGTAGGGACTCTGTAGGGACTCTGTAGGGACTCTGTAGGGACTCTAAGGACTCTGTAGGGACTCTGTAGGGACTGCCTGACTCTAAAGACAGTGACTAGGTAATAACTGAGTGATTAAGATTTCAGTAGTTATATGATGACTCTGTAATGACTCGGTGACTCTACGGTGATTCTGTTACTGCCTCTTACGTTTGCCTCGTAGCCACAGGACTCGAAGATGAGTTTTTCCGGCTGGTGGTGCCAGTTCTGTACGGGGGCGTAGGGGGCCGCCAGGCTCGGGGGACGCAGCATCAGCCGCGACTCAGGAGGACGTTCTTCATACTTCTCCTGGAGAGAGTGAGAGAGAGAGAGACAGTGAGTAGATACAGTAGTAATAGAACTGTAGTAGAAACAAAAGGTACGGTAGTAGATACAGTAGTAGATACAGTAGTAGTGGTACTGTAGTAGATACTGTAGTAGATACAGCAGTAGTACTGTAGTAGATACAGTAGTAGTACTGTAGTAGATACTGTAGTAGATACAGCAGTAGTACTGTAGTAGATACAGTAGTAGTACTGTAGTAGATACAGTAGTAGTACTGTAGTAGATACAGCAGTAGTACTTTAGTAGATACAGTAGTAGTACTGTAGTAGATACAGTAGTAGTAGTACTGTAGTAGATATAGTAGTAGTACTGTAGTAGATACAGTAGTAGTAGTAGTACTGTAGTAGATACAGTAGTAGTAGTAGTACTGTAGTAGATACAATAGTAGTACTGTAGTAGATATAGTAGTAGTACTGCAGTAGATACAGTAGTAGTAGTAGTACTGCAGTAGATGCAGTAGTAGTAGTAGTACTGTAGTAGATACAGTAGTATTACTGTAGTAGATATAGTAGTAGTACTGCAGTAGATACAGTAGTAGTAGTAGTAGTACTGTAGTAGATACTACAGCAGTAGTACTGTAGTACTGTAGTAGATACAGTAGTAGTACTGTAGTAGATACAGTAGTAGTAGTACTGTAGTAGATACAGTAGTAGTAGCAGCAGTACTGTAGTAGATACAGTAGTAGTAGTACTGTAGTAGATAAAGTAGTAGTAGTACTGTGGTAGATACAGTAGTAGTAGTACTGTAGTAGATATAGTAGTAGTACTGTAGTAGATATAGTAGTAGTAGTACTGTAGTAGATACAGTAGTAGTACTGTAGTAGATACTGTAGTAGATACAGCAGTAGTACTGTAGTAGATACAGTAGTAGTACTGTAGTAGATACAGCAGTAGTACTTTAGTAGATACAGTAGTAGTACTGTAGTAGATACCGTAGTAGTACTATAGTAGTACTGTAGTAGATACAGCAGTAGTACTGTAGTAGATACAGCAGTTGTACTGTAGTAGATACAGCAGTTGTACTGTAGTAGATACAGTAGTAAATACAGTAGTAGTAGTAGTACTGTAGTAGATACAGCAGTAGTACTGTAGTAGATACAATAGTAGTAGCACTACTGTAGTAGATACAGTAGTAGTAGTAGTACTGTAGTAGATACAGCAGTAGTACTGTAGTAGATACAGCGGTAGTACTGTAGTAGATACAGTAGTAGTAGCAGTACTGTAGTAGATACAGTAGTAGTACTGTAGTAGATACAGTAGTAGTACTGTAGTAGATACAGTAGTACTATAGTAGATACAATAGTAGATACAGTAGTAGATACTGTAGTAGATACTGTAGTAGTACTATAGTAGATATAGTAGTAGTACTGTAGTAGATACAGTAGTAGTAGTAGTACTGTAGTAGATGCAGCAGTAGTAGTACTGTAGTAGATACAGTAGTAGTGGTACTGTAGTAGATATAGTAGTAGTACTGTAGTAGATACAGTAGTAGTACTGTAGTACTGTAGTAGATACAGTAGTAGTAGTACTGTAGTAGATACAGTAGTAGTGGTACTGTAGTAGATATAGTAGTAGTACTGTAGTAGATACAGTAGTAGTAGCAGTACTGTAGAAGATACAGTAGTAGTAGTACTGTAGTAGATATAGTAGTAGTACTGTAGTAGATACAGCAGTAGTAGTACTGTAGTAGATACAGTAGTAGTAGTAGTAGTACTGTAGTAGATACAATAGTAGTACTGTAGTAGATATAGTAGTAGTACTGCAATAGATACAGTAGTAGTAGTAGTACTGCAGTAGTAGTAGTAGTACTGTAGTAGATACAGTAGTATTACTGTAGTAGATACAGTAGTAGTAGCAGTACTGTAGTAGATACAGTAGTAGTAGTAGTAGTACTGTAGTAGATACAGCAGTAGTACTGTAGTACTGTAGTAGATACAGTAGTAGTACTGTAGTAGATACAGTAGTAGTAGTACTGTAGTAGATACAGTAGTAGTAGCAGCAGTACTGTAGTAGATACAGTAGTAGTAGTAGTAGTAGTACTGTAGTAGATAAAGTAGTAGTAGTACTGTAGTAGATACAGTAGCAGTAGTACTGTAGTAGATATAGTAGTAGTACTGTAGTAGATACAGTAGTAGTAGTACTGTAGTAGATACAGTAGTAGTACTGTAGTAGATACTGTAGTAGATAAAGTAGTAGTAGTACTGTAGTAGATACAGTAGCAGTAGTACTGTAGTAGATATAGTAGTAGTACTGTAGTAGATACAGTAGTAGTAGTACTGTAGTAGATACAGTAGTAGTACTGTAGTAGATACTGTAGTAGATACAGCAGTAGTACTGTAGTAGATACAGTAGTAGTACTGTAGTATATACAGCAGTAGTACTTTAGTAGATACAGTAGTAGTACTGTAGTAGATACAGTAGTAGTACTATAGTAGTACTGTAGTAGATACAGCAGTAGTACTGTAGTAGATACAGCAGTTGTACTGTAGTAGATACAATAGTAGTACAGTAGTAGATACAGTAGAAGTAGTAGTACTGTAGTAGATACAGCAGTAGTACTGTAGTAGATACAGTAGTAGTAGTACTGTAGTAGATACAGTAGTAGTAGTACTGTAGTAGATACAGTAGTAGTAGTACTGTAGTAGATACAGCAGTAGTACTGTAGTAGATACAATAGTAGTAGCACTACTGTAGTAGATACAGTAGTAGTAGTAGTACTGTAGTAGATACAGCAGTAGTACTGTAGTAGATACAGCAGTAGTACTGTAGTAGATACAGTAGTAGTAGCAGTACTGTAGTAGATACAGTAGTAGTACTGTAGTAGATACAGTAGTAGATACAGTAGTAGATACAGTAGTAGTACTATAGTAGATACAGTAGTACTATAGTAGATACAATAGTAGATACAGTAGTAGATACTGTAGTAGATACAGTAGTAGTACTATAGTAGATATAACAGTAGTACTGTAGTAGATACAGCAGTAGTAGTAGTACTGTAGTAGATGCAGCAGTAGTAGTACTGTAGTAGATACAGTAGTAGTGGTACTGTAGTAGATATAGTAGTAGTACTGTAGTAGATACAGTAGTAGTAGTAGTACTGTAGTAGATACAGCAGTAGTACTGTAGTAGATATAGTAGTAGTACTGTAGTAGATACAGTAGTAGTAGTAGTACTGTAGTAGATGCAGTAGTAGTACTGTAGTAGATGCAGCAGTAGTAGTACTGTAGTAGATACAGTAGTAGTGGTACTGTAGTAGATATAGTAGTAGTACTGTAGTAGATACAGTAGTAGTACTGTAGTACTGTAGTAGATACAGTAGTAGTAGTACTGTAGTAGATACAGTAGTAGTGGTACTGTAGTAGATATAATAGTAGTACTGTAGTAGATACAGTAGTAGTAGCAGTACTGTAGAAGATACAGTAGTAGTAGTACTGTAGTAGATATAGTAGTAGTACTGTAGTAGATACAGTAGTAGTAGTACTGTAGTAGATACAGTAGTAGTAGTACTGTAGTAGATACAGTAGTAGTAGTAGTACTGTAGTAGATACAATAGTAGTACTGTAGTAGATACAGTAGTAGTACTGCAATAGATACAGTAGTAGTAGTAGTAGTGCAGTAGTAGTAGTAGTACTGTAGTAGATACAGTAGTAGTAGCAGTACTGTAGTAGATACAGTAGTAGTACTGTAGTAGATACAGTAGTAGATACAGTAGTACATACAGTAGTAGATACAGTAGGAGTACTATAGTAGATACAGTAGTACTATAGTAGATACAATAGTAGATACAGTAGTAGATACTGTAGTAGATACAGTAGTAGTACTATAGTAGATATAGTAGTAGTACTGTAGTAGATACAGCAGTAGTAGTAGTACTGTAGTAGATATAGTAGTAGTACTGTAGTAGATACAGTAGTAGTAGTAGTACTGTAGTAGATACAGTA
This sequence comes from Megaleporinus macrocephalus, assembly GCA_021613375.1. Classification (NCBI taxonomy): domain Eukaryota; kingdom Metazoa; phylum Chordata; class Actinopteri; order Characiformes; family Anostomidae; genus Megaleporinus; species Megaleporinus macrocephalus. Next base: position 37,419,273 of record CM038718.1, read on the forward strand.
GTAGTAGTAGTACTGTAGTAGATACAATAGTAGTACTGTAGTAGATATAGTAGTAGTACTGCAGTAGATACATTAGTAGTAGTAGTACTGCAGTAGATGCAGTAGTAGTAGTAGTACTGTAGTAGATACAGTAGTATTACTGTAGTAGATACAGTAGTAGTAGCAGTACTGTAGTAGATACAGTAGTAGTAGTAGTAGTACTGTAGTAGATACAGCAGTAGTACTGTAGTACTGTAGTAGATACAGTAGTAGTACTGTAGTAGATACAGTAGTAGTAGTACTGTAGTAGATACAGTAGTAGTAGCAGCAGTACTGTAGTAGATACAGTAGTAGTAGTAGTAGTACTGTTGTAGATACAGTAGTAGTAGTAGTAGTACTGTAGTAGATATAGTAGTAGTACTGTAGTAGATACAGTAGTAGTAGTACTGTAGTAGATACAGTAGTAGTAGTAGTACTGTAGTAGGTAAAGTAGTAGTAGTACTGTAGTAGATACAGTAGTAGTAGTACTGTAGTAGATATAGTAGTAGTACTGTAGTAGATACAGTAGTAGTAGTACTGTAGCAGATACAGTAGTAGTAGTACTGTAGTAGATACAGTAGTAGTAGTAGTACTGTAGTAGATACAGTAGTAGTGGTACTGTAGTAGATATAGTAGTAGTACTGTAGTAGATACAGTAGTAGTAGCAGTACTGTAGTAGATACAGTAGTAGTAGTACTGTAGTAGATATAGTAGTAGTACTGTAGTAGATACAGTAGTAGTAGTAGTACTGTAGTAGATACAGTAGTAGTAGTAGTACTGTAGTAGATACAGTAGTAGTAGTAGTACTGTAGTAGATACAATAGTAGTACTGTAGTAGATATAGTAGTAGTACTGCAGTAGATACATTAGTAGTAGTAGTACTGCAGTAGATGCAGTAGTAGTAGTACTGTAGTAGATACAGTAGTATTACTGTAGTAGATACAGTAGTAGTAGCAGTACTGTAGTAGATACAGTAGTAGTAGTAGTAGTACTGTAGTAGATACAGCAGTAGTACTGTAGTACTGTAGTAGATACAGTAGTAGTACTGTAGTAGATACAGTAGTAGTAGTACTGTAGTAGATACAGTAGTAGTAGCAGCAGTACTGTAGTAGATACAGTAGTAGTAGTAGTAGTACTGTAGTAGGTAAAGTAGTAGTAGTACTGTAGTAGATACAGTAGTAGTAGTACTGTAGTAGATATAGTAGTAGTACTGTAGTAGATACAGTAGTAGTAGTACTGTAGTAGATACAGTAGTAGTAGTACTGTAGTAGATACAGTAGTACTGTAGTAGATACAGTAGTAGTAGCAGTACTGTAGTAGATACAGTAGTAGTAGTAGTACTGTAGTAGATACAGTAGTATTACTGTAGTAGATACAGTAGTAGTAGCAGTACTGTAGTAGATACAGTAGTAGTAGTAGTAGTACTGTAGTAGATACAGCAGTAGTACTGTAGTACTGTAGTAGATACAGTAGTAGTACTGTAGTAGATACAGTAGTAGTAGTACTGTAGTAGATACAGTAGTAGTAGCAGCAGTACTGTAGTAGATACAGTAGTAGTAGTAGTAGTACTGTTGTAGATACAGTAGTAGTAGTAGTAGTACTGTAGTAGGTAAAGTAGTAGTAGTACTGTAGTAGATACAGTAGTAGTAGTACTGTAGTAGATATAGTAGTAGTACTGTAGTAGATACAGTAGTAGTAGTACTGTAGTAGATACAGTAGTAGTAGTAGTACTGTAGTAGGTAAAGTAGTAGTAGTACTGTAGTAGATACAGTAGTAGTAGTACTGTAGTAGATATAGTAGTAGTACTGTAGTAGATACAGTAGTAGTAGTACTGTAGCAGATACAGTAGTAGTAGTACTGTAGTAGATACAGTAGTAGTAGTAGTACTGTAGTAGATACAGTAGTAGTGGTACTGTAGTAGATATAGTAGTAGTACTGTAGTAGATACAGTAGTAGTAGCAGTACTGTAGTAGATACAGTAGTAGTAGTACTGTAGTAGATATAGTAGTAGTACTGTAGTAGATACAGTAGTAGTAGTAGTACTGTAGTAGATACAGTAGTAGTAGTAGTACTGTAGTAGATACAGTAGTAGTAGTAGTACTGTAGTAGATACAATAGTAGTACTGTAGTAGATATAGTAGTAGTACTGCAGTAGATACATTAGTAGTAGTAGTACTGCAGTAGATGCAGTAGTAGTAGTACTGTAGTAGATACAGTAGTATTACTGTAGTAGATACAGTAGTAGTAGCAGTACTGTAGTAGATACAGTAGTAGTAGTAGTAGTACTGTAGTAGATACAGCAGTAGTACTGTAGTACTGTAGTAGATACAGTAGTAGTACTGTAGTAGATACAGTAGTAGTAGTACTGTAGTAGATACAGTAGTAGTAGCAGCAGTACTGTAGTAGATACAGTAGTAGTAGTAGTAGTACTGTAGTAGGTAAAGTAGTAGTAGTACTGTAGTAGATACAGTAGTAGTAGTACTGTAGTAGATATAGTAGTAGTACTGTAATAGATACAGTAGTAGTAGTACTGTAGTAGATACAGTAGTAGTAGTACTGTAGTAGATACAGTAGTACTGTAGTAGATACAGTAGTAGTAGCAGTACTGTAGTAGATACAGTAGTAGTAGTAGTACTGTAGTAGATACAGTAGTAGTAGTAGTACTGTAGTAGATACAGTAGTAGTGGTACTGTAGTAGATATAGTAGTAGTACTGTAGTAGATACAGTAGTAGTACTGTAGTAGATACAGTAGTAGTAGCAGTACTGTAGTAGATACAGTAGTAGTAGTAGTACTGTAGTAGATACAGTAGTAGTAGTAGTAGTACTGTAGTAGATACAGTAGTAGTGGTACTGTAGTAGATATAGTAGTAGTACTGTAGTAGATACAGTAGTAGTACTGTAGTAGACACAGTAGTAGTAGCAGTACTGTAGTGGATACAGTAGTAGTAGTACTGTAGTAGATATAGTAGTAGTACTGTAGTAGATACAGTAGTAGTAGTAGTAGTACTGTAGTAGATACATTAGTAGTAGTACTGCAGTAGATACAGCAGTAGTACTGTAGTTGATACAGTAGTAGTAGTAGTACTGTAGTAGATACAGCAGTGGTACTGTAGTAGATACAGTAGTAGTACTGTAGTAGATACAATTGTAGTACTGTAGTAGATACAGTAGTAGTAGTAGTACTGTAGTAGATACAGTAGTAGTAGTAGTACTGTAGTAGATGCAGTAGTAGTACTGTAGTAGATACAGTAGTAGTAGTACTGTAGTAGATACAGTAGTAGTAGTACTGTAGTAGATACAGTAGTAGTAGTACGGTAGTAGATACAGTAGTAGTAGTAGTACTGTAGTAGATACAGCAGTAGTACTGTAGTAGATATGGTAGTAGTACTGTAGTAGATACATTAGTAGTAGTACTGCAGTAGATACAGCAGTAGTACTGTAGTAGATACAGTAGTAGTAGTAGTACTGTAGTAGATACAGCAGTGGTACTGTAGTAGATACAGTAGTAGTACTGTAGTAGATACAATTGTAGTACTGTAGTAGATACAGTAGTAGTAGTAGTACTGTAGTAGATATAGTAGTAGTACTGTAGTAGATACAGTAGTAGTACTGTAGTAGATACAGTAGTAGTAGCAGTACTGTAGTAGATACAGTAGTAGTAGTAGTACTGTAGTAGATACAGTAGTAGTGGTACTGTAGTAGATATAGTAGTAGTATTGTAGTAGATACAGTAGTAGTACTGTAGTAGATACAGTAGTAGTAGCAGTACTGTAGTAGATACAGTAGTAGTACTAGTAGTACTGTAGTAGATACAGTAGTAGTAGTAGTAATACTGTAGTAGATACAGTAGTAGTGGTACTGTAGTAGATATAGTAGTAGTATTGTAGTAGATACAGTAGTAGTACTGTAGTAGATACAGTAGTAGTAGCAGTACTGTAGTGGATACAGTAGTAGTAGTACTGTAGTAGATATAGTAGTAGTACTGTAGTAGATACAGTAGTAGTAGTAGTACTGTAGTAGATGCAGTTGTAGTAGTAGTACTGTAGTAGATACAATAGTAGTACTGTAGTAGATATAGTAGTAGTACTGTAGTAGATACAGTAGTAGTAGTAGTACTGTAGTAGATGCAGTAGTAGTAGTAGTACTGTAGTAGATACAGTAGTAGTAGTAGTACTGTAGTAGATACAATAGTAGTACTGTAGTAGATATAGTATTAGTACTGTAGTAGATACAGTAGTAGTAGTACTGTAGTAGATACAGTAGTAGTAGTAGTAATACTGTAGTAGATACAGCAGTAGTGGTACTGTAGTATAGTAGTAGTACTGTAGTAGATACAGTTGTAGTGGTAGTAGTACTGTAGTAGATACAATAGTTGTACTGTAGTAGATATAGTAGTAGTACTGTAGTAGATACAGTAGTAGTAGTACTGTAGTAGATACAGTAGTAGTAGTACTGTAGTAGATATAGTAGTAGTACTGTAGTAGATATAGTAGTAGTACTGTAGTAGATACAGTAGTAGTAGTACTGTAGTAGATACAGTAGTAGTACTGTAGTAGATACAGTAGTAGTAGCAGTACTGTAGTAGATACAGTAGTAGTACTGTAGTGGATACAGTAGTAGTAGTACTGTAGTAGATACAGTAGTAGTAGTAGTACTGTAGTAGATGCAGTAGTAGTAGTAGTACTGTAGTAGATGCAGTAGTAGTAGTAGTACTGTAGTAGATGCAGTAGTAGTACTGTAGTAGATACAGTAGTAGTATTACTGTAGTAGATATAGTAGTAGTACTGTAGTAGATACAGTAGTAGTAGTAGTACTGTAGTAGATGAAGTAGATACAGTAGTAGTAGTACTGTAGTAGATAAAGTAGATACAGTAGTAGTAGTACTGTAGTAAATACAGTAGTAGTAGTAGTACTGTAGTAGATGAAGTAGATACAGTTGTAGTAGTACTGCAGTAGATACAGTAGTAGTAGTAGTACTGTAGTAGATGAAGTAGATACAGTAGTAGTAGTAGTACTGTAGTAGATAAAGTAGATAGAGTAGTAGTAGTACTGTAGTAGATACAGTAGTAGTAGTAGTACTGTAGTAGATGAAGTAGATACAGTTGTAGTAGTACTGCAGTAGATACAGTAGTAGTAGTAGTACTGTAGTAGATGAAGTAGATACAGTAGTAGTAGTAGTACTGTAGTAGATAAAGTAGATAGAGTAGTAGTAGTACTGTAGTAGATACAGTAGTAGTAGTAGTACTGTAGTAGATGAAGTAGATACAGTAGTAGTAGTACTGTAGTAGATAAAGTAGATACAGTAGTAGTAGTACTGTAGTAGATACAGTAGTAGTAGTACTGTAGTAGATACAGTAGTAGTAGTAGTAGTACTGTAGTAGATACAGTAGTAGTAGTAGTACGGTAGTAGATACAGTAGTAGTAGTAGTAATGTAGTAGATACAGTAGTAGTATTACTGTAGTAGATATAGTAGTACTGTAGTAGATACAGTAGTAGTAGTAGTACTGTAGTAGATGCAGTAGTACTGTAGTAGATACAGTAGTAGTAGTAGTACTGTAGTAGATACAGTAGTAGTACTGTAGTAGATACAGTAGTAGTAGTAGTAATGTAGTAGATACAGTAGTAGTACTGTAGTAGATACAGTAGTAGTAGTAGTACTGTAGTAGATACAGTAGTAGTAATGTAGTAGATACAGTAGTAGTACTGTAGTAGATACAGTAGTTGTAGTACTGTAGTAGATACAGTAGTAGTACTGTAGTAGATACAGTAGTAGTAGTACTGTAGTAGATACAGTAGTAGTAGTAGTACTGTAGTAGATGCAGTAGTAGTACTGTATTAGATACAGTAGTAGTAGTACTGTAGTAGATATAGTAGTAGTACTGTAGTAGATACAGTAGTAGTAGTAGTACTGTAGTAGATGCAGTAGTAGAACTGTAGTAGATACATTAGTAGTAGTAGTAGTAGTACTGTAGTAGATGCAGTAGTAGTACTGTAGTAGATACTGTAGTAGTAGTACTGTAGTAGATACAGTAGTAGTAGTAGTACTGTAGTAGATGCAGTAAGTAGTAGTAGTTACTGTAGTAGATGCAGCAGTAGTTAGTACTGTAGTAGATACAGTCGTAGTATTACTGTAGTCAGATTAGTAGTAGTACTGTAGTGAGATACAGTAGTAGTAGTAGTACTGTGAGTAGACTGCAGTAGTACTGTAGTTAGATGACCAGTAGTTGTAGTAGTAGTACTGAAGTAGATACAGTAGTAGTGAGGTAGATGATAGTTAGTAGTACTGTAGTAGATACACAGTAGTAGTACTTGTATGTAGATACTGTAGAATAGTAGTAGTACTGGTAGTAAGAATGCGAGTAGTAGGTACTGTAGTAGATACAGTAGTAGTTGTACTGTAGTAGTTATAGTAGTAGTACTGTGTATAGTAGTAGTACTGTAGTAAGATTACAGTAGTAGTAGTACTGTAGTAGAGTATCCAGTAAGTAGTAGTAACTGTAGCAGATACAGTCGTAGTAGTAGTACTGTAGTAGATGCAGTAGTAGATAGTAGTACTGTAAGTAGATGCAGTAGTAGTAGTAGTACTGTAGTAGATATAGTAAGTAGTACTGTGTAGTAGATTAAAGTAGTCAGTACTGTAGTAGATAAAGTAGTAGTAGGTAGTACTCGTAGTAGAATAAAGTAGAGTAGTACTACGTATGTATAACGTATTAGTACTGTAGTAGATATAGCAGTAGTAGTACTGTATAGTAGTACTGTAGTAATACATAGTATGCTGTAGTAATACAGTAGCATAGTACTGTAGTTCAGATACAGTAGTAGTAGTACTGTAGTAGATAAAGTAGTAGTACTGTAGTAGATAAAGTAGTAGTACTGTAGTAGATAAAGTAGTAGTAGTACTGTAGTAGGTACACAGCTACGGTAACAGTCAGCAGTCTGCCTTTAAAGTCCACCAGGGGGCGTGTGGGGTAGCGCTGTATGAGATGTACCTGTGGTTTGGGTTTGGTGGACAGGTCGTACTCTGAGTCTCCGCCTTTTCTCCTCCCAGAATCCCCTGCAGGTAGCAGAGGGTCCATGGAGCGGTGAGTGTACAGGTCAGCGTGACTGAGCGGAGAGGACGACTGGGACATCAGCTCAGGACACTGAGAACCACACACACACATACACACACACAGACACACACACCAACACACACACACACACACAAACACACACACAGACACAAACACAGACACACAAAAACACACACACACACAAACACACACAGACACAAACACAAACACACAAACACACACACACACAGACACAGACACACACAGACACAAACACAAACACAGACACACACACAGGCACACAAACACACAGACACACACACACACCATTTACACAACCAACCCACACACAACACCAACCTCTCACCACACACACACAAACACACACAAACACAGACAAACACACCAGACACACAACACAGAACACAGACACACACCCACACTCACACACACATACCCCATCACAGACACCAAACACGACACACACACAAACACACACACACAAACACAGGAACACAGACACACACCACCAGACCAAACACAGACACACACACAGGCACGACAATCTCACAGGCACACATCACACATACAACAAACAAAGCACAGGCACCCACACAGGCACCTCACACACACACACAACACAAGACACACACCACACACACTCACACAAACAGACACAGACATACACCACAGACACAATACACACAGACCACAACACAAACACACACAGACCACAGACAACTCACAAACACAGACACACACACACAAAAACACACACAGACACACACAAACATAGACACAGACACAAACACACAGACACAAACACAGACACAAACACACACACACACACACACACACAAACACACACAGACACAAACACACACACAAACACACACACACACAGACACACACAGACACAAACACAGACACAGACACACAGACAGACACACACAAACACTCAGACACACACACAGACACACAGTCACACACACTCCACCACACACCACAAACACAGACACACCCACAGAGACTCAACACAAACACAGACACTAAACAAATCAGGCTCACACACACAGGCACACTAAACAGACACCACACACTCACACACTCCACACTGGACACACCACACATCACATACACAGTCACAGACATGACCACACAGAGTCACAAATCACATACACACCATCAGCATACAGACACACATCACATAACCAAAAACTCTCAGACACAGACACACATACCACACCCACAAATCACAGACACACACACTCACAGTCAGGTTAATGGTGAGTTAAGACCGCAGTACCACTACGACAGCGCTGACTCCACTACACTAAACACTGACTGCAAACAACACTACACAACTATGACTCCGTCCGGCCACACTACATCGAAACTCTGACTCCACACTACACTAACACTGACGTCGAACACTGACTCGAACACTTTACCACTACATATCACTGACTCCAATAAACTAACTAACACTGGACTCCAACAACTACACTACACGAACACTGATCCATCAAACTACACTAACACTGGACTCCAATACACTACACTACACTAACACTGACTCCAAAACTACACTAACACTGACTCCAACACTACACTAACACTGACTCCAAAACTACACTAACACTGACTCCAACACTACACTAACACTGACTCCAACACTACACTACACTAACACTGACTCCAACACTACACTACACTAACACTGACTCCAACACTACACTACACTACACTAACACTACACCTACTCTATACACGCGTACTCCAACAGACACTGACACAGATCTCCAACACTTACATTAACACTGAACATCCAACAACGACACTAACCACTGACGTCCAACACTACACTACACGAACACTGACTCGACACTACACGTATTCTAGTACACTGACTCCAACACGACACTACACAACACTGACTCCTCAACACTTACACTAACACTAGACCTCCAACACTACACGAAACACGGACCGCCAACACTACACGAACATGACCCAACACTGCCTACTAACACTTGACGCCAACACTTACACTAACTACTGTCTCCAAACTACTATTAAACACTGACTCCACACACTACACTAACACGGACTCCAACCCTACATCTAACTCAGGTACTCCAACACTACACGTAACACTGACTCCAACACTACAACTAACACTGACTCCTAAAAACTACACTTAACACTGATCTCCAACAGTACTCTACTCGAACTCCTAACACTACACGTACTACAACACTGACGCAAACACGACATACTACACGTAACACCGGACTCCACCCACGACACTACACTACCACAACTCCAAACACATTCGTACCTAACATCAGACTCCAACCACTACTATAACACGGAACTCCAAACATCTACACTAACACTGACTCCACACACTACACTAAACACTGACTCCAACACTACAACGAACACTGACCTCCATACCTTACTCTACACTAACACGGACTCAACATCGACCTCGACACTACACTAACACTGACTCCAACACTACACTACACTAACACTGACTCCAACACTACACTAACACTGACTCCAACACTACACTAACACTGACTCCAACACGACACTAACACTGACTCCAACACTACACTAACACTGACTCCAACACTACACTAACACTGACTCCAACACTACACTAACACTAACACTGACCACAACACGACAACTACCGACTAACCACTGACTCCAAAACTACACTACACTGACACTGACTCCATCCACTACACGACACTTGACTCCATACACTGACACTACACTACACTAACACTGACTCCTACACTACACTAACTCCAACATGACACTAACACTGACTCCAACACTACACTAACACTGACTCCAACACGACACTACACTAAACTCCTACACTTTCACTAACACAGGACTCCATAAACTCTACACTCTACACGATCACTGACTCCCAAACATGGACACTACACTAAAACTGACTCCAACACTACACTAACACTGACTCAACTGGACGTGTGACTGTGCTGCTGGACTCACTCTAATCTGAGGGGACGTGTGACTGTGCTGCTGGACTCACTCTAATCTGACAGGACGTGTAACGCAGTGGGTGCCTGGAACTCACTACAACTAAACACTGCCTCCAACGCTTACCACTACACTTTGCACTGACTCCAACGCTTCACTCACACTAACACTGACTCCAACTACTACACGAACACTGACTCCAAAAACTACCACTTCACTAACACTGACTCCCAACTCTACACGTACACTAACACTGACTCCATACCTAACACGAACACTGCTACTCCATACACATCATCACACTACATTAATCACACTGACTCCAAAAATTACACTAACACTTGACTCCAACAACTACTCTAACACTTATATCTCTAACCCTAACACTGTACTCCAACACGACACTACACTAACAACTTGCCTCCAAAAACTACACTATACTAACTACTGACGACCATATCTACACGACGCTTACTCTGAACTCCAACACTTCACTACACTAACACTGGACTCGCAAACACTACACTACGCACTATACAGAGTACACTGACTCCATACATGACTCTAATCACTGACCAACACTACACTATCACTGTCTCCAAACACGACACTTACATCTAACTCCCAACACTACATCTAACACTGACCCCAACACTTCCACTTACATCTAACACTCGACTTCGCAACATACGACCACTACACTAACACTGACTCCAAACACTATCACCTAACACGGACTCCAACTGGCACGTGTGACTGTGCGGCTGGAACTCACTCTCATCGGATGACGTGTGGACTGTGCTGCTGGACTCACTCTAATCTGACAGGACGTGTAACTGTGCTGCTGGACTCACTACAAAACCAGGAACCAAACACTAGACTCAACACTACAAACCGGCTCCACTACACTAAACTGACGCCTACGCTACACTACACGAACACTGACGCCAACCCGACACTACACTAACACTGAACTCCAACACTACCACTAACACTGGCTCCCAAAACTCACACGATCACTAACACTGCCTCCAGCTTACAACTACACACTGGACTCCAACAGCTACTCTACTACATAACTCTGGACGCCAAATTCTACTCGAATCTCTGACTCCAACAACTCTACACGACATTTACAACTGGACATCCCCAAAATCTACACTGATCAACACGACTCCTCAAAACGTACACTAACACACGTTTATTCTCTAACACTGGCACGGACTCCAACTCCTACATCGAATATCTCTGACTTCCATCACTACAACTACCCTAACCAACTTGACTCCAACAGTACACTAAACACTGACTCCTACATGTACACTATCACTGACTCGCAATCATTCTATCACTACAATAATCACTGTCTCCAAATCAGACACTATACACAAACACATCGGACGTCCAAACTCTACTAACCCTAACTACTGAACGCCAAAATTAGACACTAACAACTGACTCCAAACATTACACTTAAACCACTGACCTCCTCAACATTAACTACACTAACACTGACTCACCAAAACTTCACTTAACACGACTCTCATCACGACACTACACTATCTCGGACTTCAAAACTACACTACACGATCACTGTACTCCAACACTTACATCGACACTAACACTGACTCACAACTCTACACTACACTAACACTGTCTCCAACACTACCACTACACTAACACTGACTCCAACACTACACTAACACTGACTCCAACACGACACCTTCACTAACACTGACTCCAATCACACGACACATAACACTGGACTCCAACGACTAACACTACTCTAACCACTGACTCCAACACGACACTAAACACCTGACCCCCAACACTACTTCTACACTCATCACTGACATCCAACACTACACTACACTAACACTGACTCCAACACTACACTAACACTGACTCCAACACGACACTACACTAACACTGACTCCAACACTACACTAACACTGACTCCAAAACTACACTACACTAACACTGGCTCCTACTCGTCACTATCTACTGACTCCATGACAATACACTTACACTAACACTGACTCCAATACAACTACACACACGATCACTGACTCCAACACGGACCTAACACTGACTCCATCACTGCACTAACACTGATCCAACACACACTACACTAACACTGACTCCAACACGGCACTAAACACTGATCTTCTCAACGCTACATAAACACTGACTCCAACTCGTCATACACTCGACTCCTATCACTAACTAACCCTGACTCGCATTCTCTACATATACACTAATACTGACTCCAACACGAGCTCAACCACTGACTACTAACACTACACTACTCTAACACTTGACATTACAACTACTTACACTACACTAACACTGACTCCAACACTAGCACTCGCAACATACACTACACACTTGACTCCTACACGGACACTAACCAGCTGACTCCAACACTACTTCACTAAACACTGGACTCCAACACTCACACTAACACTCGACGCCACAACACGACACTACGTAACACTGATCTCCAACACTACACTACTACTAACACTGACTCCATACCACTTCACTAACACTGACGCAACACGACACTAACACTGACATCCAACACCTACACTACACTAAACACTGACTCCAAACACTACACTTACACTAACACCTGACTCCAACAGACACGACCACTGACTCCAACACATACACTAATCACTGACTCCCACACGTACACTACACTAACTCCAACAACTACCCTAACACGGACTTCTACACCTACACGAACTCATGGACTCCAACTACGGACACTTACACAACATACTGAACTCCAACACTACACTAACACTGACTCCAAAACTACACTACACTAACACGGAACTCCAACACTACACTAACACTGACTCCAACACTACACTACACTAACACTGACTCCAACACGACACTACACTAACACTGACTCCAACACTACACTAACACTGACGCCATACCGACACTTACACTTTACCTCGAAACACTGACACTGACGCCAACTCTTCACGACACGAAACACTGACTCTTACGGACTGACATCCAACCACTTGACTCAACACTACACTAACACTGGACTCAAACGCTAAACTACCCTAACACTGACTCCAACATTAACACTACACACGAACACTGACTCCACACATGACACTAACACTTAACACGGACCTCCAACACTAACACGAACACGAACACTGACTCCAACATTACACTACACTAACACTGACTCCAAAACTACACTAACACTGACTCCAACATTACACTACACTAACACTGACTCCAACATTACACTACATTAACACTGACTCCAACACTACACTAACACTAACACTGACTCCAACATTACACTACACTAACACTGACTCCAACATTACACTACACTAACACTGACTCCAACACGACACTAACACTGACTCCAACACGACACTAACACTGACTCCAACACGGACACTCAACACTGACTACAATCACTACACTTACCACTTAACACTGACGCCAACACGACACACTAACACTGACTCAACACGGACACTACACAGCGACCTCCATCACTACACTAAACACTGACTCCAACACCTGTAAAACACTAAACACTGGACGACTACACTACCACTTAACCACTGACATCCAACACGGACAACTACACTAACACTGACATCCAACACTACCACTAACCTGACGCCAAAACCTACACTACACGAACACGGACTCCAACACTACTCTATACACTGACGCCAACATTACACTACATCTAACACTGACTGCCAAACACTACACTACAACTATACAACTCGACTCCAATAACTTACACTAAACACGGACGCCAAACCTACACTAACACTTTATCTCTTACTCTGACTCTGACTCCAAACACGTACACTACACGTACCCTGACTCTAAGGACTCCACTTAACACTGATCTCCAAACCACTACCACTAACACTTTGACCTCAAACGCGACACTACCCTAACACCTGACTCCAACAGTTACACTTACTCTAACACTGACTCCACACCTTACACAGACACTAACACTGACTCCAACACTTACACTAACACTTACCACTGACTCCAACCATTAAACTACACTAACAACTGACTACCAAAAACTACACTAACACTGACGCCAACAGTACACTACACTAACACTGACATCCAACCGTACACGACAGTAACACTGACGCCATCACCTACTCTAACACGACCGGACCTCCAACCGTACTCTACACTAACACTGACTCCAACATTACACTAACACTAACACTGACTCCAACACTACACCTATTCACTGACTTTCAACACTACTCTAACACTGACTCCAACCATCTAACCACTAACACTGACGTTCCAGACAAAAACTACACTTAACTCTGACTCCAAAACCTACACTAACACTGATCGTGCCCAAACACTACACCTAACAACGGACCATCAACACTCACACTACACATAGACACCTGACTCCAACATTATACTACACTAACACTGACTCCAAAACTACACTAACACTGACTCCAACCACTACTCTCCAACGCTACACTACACTAACACGTAACTCCAACACTACACGATCACGGACTCCAACAACTAACTCTATATCACTGACTACAACTCTACTCTAACACTGACTCCAACAACGACACTACCACTAACACTGACTCCAACACTACACTTACACGGACTCCAAAAACTAACACTACACTAAACACGGACTCCATCACTACACTATAAAAACATGGACTCCAACAATGACACTACACTTAACTCTGACGTCCAACACTACACCTACACCTAAACTCTCGACTCCAACATACTTACCCTAACACTGACCGCCAAAACCTACACTACTAAACACTTATATCTCTAACAACTGACACTGACTCCCAACACTACAACTTCGACGGAACACTGACTCTAAGACTACACTAACACTGACTCCAAACTCCTACACTAACACTGACTCAACGCTACACTACCCTAACACTGACTCCAACATTACACTACACTAACACTGACTCCAACATTACACTACACTAACACTGACTCCAACACTACACTAACACTAACACTGACTCCAACATTACACTACACTAACACTGACTCCAAAACTACACTAACACTCTGACTCCAACATTACACTACACTTATCACTGACTCCTACATTAGACACAACATTTAACACTGACATCCAACCACTCCTCTAACCCTAACCCTGACTCCAACATTAACACTACACTAACATCTGACGCCAACATTACCCTACTCTAACCACTGCCCTGCCAAACAACTTACACTGAAACACGGACTGTCAACATACTACACTAAACCTGACTCCAACACTACACTAACACTGACTCCAAAACTACACTAACACTGACTCAAAACCTACACTAACACTGACTCCAACACTACACTAACACTGACTCCAACACCACACTACACTAACACTGACTCCAACATTATACTACACTAACACTGACTCCAAAACTACACTAACACTGACTCCAACACTACACTACACTAACACTGTCTCCAAAACTACAATACACTAACACTGACTCCAACACTACACTAACACTGACTCCAACACTACACTAACACTGACTCCAACACTACACTAACACTGACTACTACACTACACTAACACTGACTCCAACACGACACTACACTAACACTGACTCCAACACTACACTAACACTGACTCCAAAACTACACTACACTAACACTGACTCCAACACTACACTAACACTGACTCCAACATTACACTACACTAACACTGACTCCAACACTACACTACACTAACACTGACTCCAAAACTACACTAACACTGACGCCAAACCTACACTAACACTTTATCTCTAACACTGACACTGACTCCAACACTACACTACACGAACACTGACTCTAAGACTACACTAACACTGACTCCAACACTACACTAACACTGACTCAACGCTACACTACCCTAACACTGACTCCAACATTACACTACACTAACACTGGCGCCAAACTAGTACACATTACACTACACTAACACTGACTCCAACACTACACTAACACTAACACTGACTCCAACATTACACTACACTAACACTGACTCCAAAACTACACTAACACTGACTCCAACATTACACTACACTAACACTGACTCCAACATTACACTACATTATACACTGACTCCCACACGACCACCTAACACTATCACTGACTCCAACTTTACAACTACACTAACTCTGACGTCCTTACACTAAACTCGATCACTGACTCCTACAGTACACTACACTATACACTGACACTCCTAATACTGCACTAACACTGACTCCTACCAGTACACTTACTCTAAACACTGACGTCCAACAGGACCACTACATTAAACCACTGTCTTCCAACACTCACTCTGATCACTAAACACTGACTCCAACAGTGACACTACACCTAACACGGCTCTCCAAACACTACACTACCTAACACGTGACTCCAACACTACACGTACACTGACCTCCAACACGACTCTAACACTGACTCCATCACTGCACTACACTAACCTGACCTCCACACTACACTACACTGACACTCTGACTCTAACACTCTACACTACACTAACAACTGACTCCAACCACGACACTAACACTGACTCCACCACGCGACACGAACACTGACTGCCAACACTAACACTAACACTGCCTCCAACACTACACCACACTGACTACGACACTACCACTAACACTGACTCACCCACACAACACATCACACTACACTAAACTACGACTCCAAACACGACACTAAACACTGACATCCAAAACTACACTACCCATAACACTTGACTCCAACACTACACTAACTCTGATACTCCAACAATTACACTACACTAACACTGGTCTCCAACACTACACACCCTCACTACACACTGACTCCAAAATCTACACTTAACACTGGACGCCAAACCTACACTGAAACACTTTTATCTCTAACACTGACACTGACTCCTACACTACACTACACTTCGTACACTGACTCTCAGACTCACACTTAACAACTGACTCCAACAACTACCACTAACACTGACGCAACGCTACACTACCCTACCACGGACTCCAACAGTACACTGACACTAACACTGACTCCATACATTACACTACACTAACACTGGACTCCATACACTTACACTATAACACTAACGCCACCATTTCACACTTCACTAACTACTGACTCCAAAACATGACACTTTCACTGACGCCAACGTTTCACTCCACTAACAGACTTGACTCCAAACATTACACGTCATTATACACGGACGCCAACACTACACTATTTCACTCAACCCATGACTCCCACTTTACACTACTCAAATACACTGACTCCAAACATTAACACTGCACTATCACTGACAAACACTACACCAACACTGTCTTCCATCAATACACTAACTCTGACTCCAACACTACACTAAACTACGTGACTCCCAAAACTACACCTACCACATCTGAGTGAAGCCTCAAAACCTACACTAACACGGACTCCAAACACGACACTAACACTGGACTCCATACACCTACCGCTTCAACTTACATCTGACTCCAACTATTATCCTTTCACTAACCACTGACTCCAAAACTACACTAACACTGGCGTCCAACACTACACTACACTAACACTGTCTCCAAAACTACAATACACTAACACTGACTCCAACACACACTAACACTGACTCCAACACGACACTACACTAACTCCAACACTACACTAACACTGACTACTATCACGACACTTTACACTGACTCCAACCGACACGACTAACTTACACGGACTCCAAACCACTACACTAACTCTGGACTCTCAAAACTACACTACACTAACACTGACTCCATCACTACACTACCACTCGACTCCATACATTAGACATACACTAACCACTGACTCCACCACTACACTACACTAAACACTGACTCCGTAAAACGACACTAACCACTGACGCCAAACCTACACTAACACTTTATCTCTAATCACTGACACTAGACTCCAAACACTACACTCACACGTACAACTGACTCTAATGACTACACTATACACACTGCCTCCAACACTTACACTAACACTTGACCTCAACGCTATCTACGACCCTTAAACACTGACTCCTACATTACACGACACTAAACACTGACTCCAACATGACACTACACTAACATCTGACTCCTTACACGACACTAACACGTATTCATCTGACTCCAACATTATCACTTACTACGAACACTGACTCCAAACACTTTCACTAACACTAACACGGTCTCCCAACATTTACACTACATCGAACACTGACTCCAACCATGTACACTACAGTAACACTGTCTCCTTACTCTACACTAACAACTAAACACGTGACTCCAAACATTACACTACACTAACACTGACTCCAACATGACACGACACCTAACACTTGACTCCAACTCTACGACTAACGACTGACTCCAACACTACACTAACACTGACTCCAACACTACACTAACACTGACTCCAACACTACACTAACACTGACTCCAAAACTACACTAACACTGACTCAAAACCTACACTAACACTGACTCCAACACTACACTAACACTGACTCCAACACCACTCTACACTAACCCTGACATCCAAACATGATACTACACTAACACTCGTGACGTCCAAAACTACAACTACCACTGATACGCCAACACTGCACGACACTTACACGGGTCTCCAACAACAAAAACTACAAATACTCCTAACACTGACGCTCAACACTCTACACTAACACTGACGCAACCACGTCACTTACACTAACACTGACTCCAACACTACACTAACACTGACTCCAAAACTACACTACACTAACACTGTCTCCAAAAACTAACACATAACACTGACCTCATAAACCGTTCACTAACACGGACGCTCAACACTACACGATCACTGGACCTCCCAAACACTACACTACACTAACACTGACGCCAATCTCGACACTACACTAACACTGAACTCCAACACCCTACACTACACTAATCACCTGACTCCAACACTACACTTACCACGGACTCCAAAAGCTACACGACACTAACACTGACTCCAAATACTACACTAACACTGACTCTAAATACCTACACTATCACATGAACTCCAACACTACTCGTACATTAAACAACTGACTCCAAAACTACACTAACACTGATCATCCTTAAACTACCCTAACACTGTATCTATTACCCTGTCACTGCCTCCAAACACTACACTAACACTGACTCTCAACACTACACTACCCTAACACTGACTCCAACATTACACTAACACTGACTCCAACATTACACTAACACTGACTCCAACATTACACTACACTAACACTGACTCCAACACTACACTACACTAACACTGACTCCAAAACTACACTAACACTGACGCCAAACCTACACTAACACTTTATCTCTAACACTGACACTGACTCCAACACTACACTACAAGCGATACACTGAACGCTAAAGAACTACACTAACACAGGACTCCATACACTACACTATACTCTGACTCAACACCTGATGACTAACCCTAACACTGACTCCAACATTACACTAACACTGACTCCAACATTACACTAACACTGACTCCAACATTACACTAAACACTATTTCACTGACTACGCCTAACTACTACACTAACACTAACACTGACTCCAACATTACACTACACTAACACTGACTCCAACATTACACTACACTAACACTGACTCCAAAACTACACTAACACTGACTCCAACATTACACTACACTAACACTGACTCCAACATTACACTACATTAACACTGACTCCAACACTACACTAACACTGACTCCAACATTACACTACACTAACACTGACTCCAACATTACACTACACTAACACTGACTCCAAAACTACACTAACACTGACTCCAACACTACACTAACACTGACTCCAACATACATACATAACACTGACATCCCAAACACTACACTACACTAACACTGACTCCAACACTACACTACACTAACACTGACTCCAACACTATACACAACACGACTCCTACACCGACACTACACTAACACCTGACTCCATAAAACCACGACACTACACAAACACTGACTCCAAACACATTACACTAACACTGACTCCCAACACGACGCTACAAACTGACCTCCAACACTACGCTAACACTGAACTCCCAAAACTACACTACACTATACACTGACTCCCAAAAACCTACACTAACACTGACTCCAAACACTAAGGAGTGCACTACACTTACCCTGTCTCCAAACCTTACATTCTAACACTGACTCCAAACACTATACTACATTTACCACTGACTCCAAAATCTACACTTACAACGGACTCCAAATACTACAATAACACGGTGATCTCGAACCACTGACACTGACTCCAACACTACACTAACACTGACTCCAACACTACACTACCCTAACACTGACTCCAACATTACACTAACACTGACTCCAACATTACACTACACTAACACTGACTCCAACACTACCCTACCCTAACACAGGACTCTCCATAATTTACTCTACTATCACGTGACTTCCAACGATTACACTTCACTAACACTGACCTCCAAACATTAACACTAACACTGATCTCCAACATTTACACTAACACCCGTGACTCGTCGCACTACACTACTCTCTACACTACTGAACACTGACTCCAAACATTTACACTACACTAACACGGACTCTCAACACTACACTACTACTAGACACTGACTCCAGCACACAACTCTACACCACCACTCTGCAGCTCCAAACACTACACTAACACTGACTCCAACACTACACTAACACTGACTCCAACACTACACTAACACTTTATCTCTAACACTGACTCCAACACTACACTACACTAACACTGACTCCAACACTACACTAACACTGACTCCAACACTACACTACCCTAACATTGACTCCAACATTACACTAACACTGACTCCAACATTACACTAACACTGACTCCAACACTACACTACACTAACACTGACTCTAAGACTACACTAACACTGACTCCAACATTACACTAACACTCACACTGACTCCAACATTACACTACACTAACACTGACTCCAACATTACACTACACTAAAACTGTGTGACTGTGCTGCTGGACTCACTCTAATCTGACAGGACGTGTGACTGTGCTGCTGGACTCACTCTAATCTGACAGGACGTGTGACTGTGCTGCTGGACTCACTCTGATCTGAGCAGTTGTGTGACTGTGCTGCTGGACTCACTCTGATCTGACAGGAAGTGTGACTGTGCTGCTGGACTCACTCTGATCTGAAGGGACGTGTGACTGCGCTGCTGGACTCACTCTAATCTGACAGGACGTGTGCCTGTGCTGCTGGACTCACTCTGATCTGAGCAGTTGTGTGACTGTGCTGCTGGACTCACTCTGATCTGACAGGACAAGTGACTGCGCTGCTGGACTCACTCTAATCTGACAGGACGTGTGACTGTGCTGCTGGACTCACTCTGATCTGACAGGACAAGTGACTGCGCTGCTGGACTCACTCTAATCTGACAGGACGTGTGACTGTGCTGCTGGACTCACTCTGATCTGAGCGGACGGGTGACTGTGCTGCTGGACTCACTCTAATCTGAGCGGACGTGTGAGTGTGCTGCTGGACTCACTCTAATCTGAGCGGACGTGTGACTGTGCTGCTGGACTCACTCTGATCTGAGCGGACGTGTGACTGTGCTGCTGGACTCACTCTGATCTGACAGGACGTGTGACTGTGCTGCTGGACTCACTCTAATCTGAGAGGACGTGTGACTGTGCTGCTGGACTCACTCTGATCTGACAGGACGTGTGTGACTTGTGCTGCCTTTGACTCACGTCTGATCCTGAGGCGGAACGTGTGACTTGTTGCTGCTGGACTCACCTGATCGGATCGGACGTGTGACTGTGCCGCTGGACTCCACTCTGAGCCTGAATCAGGACGTGTGACTGTGCTGCTGGACTCATTCTAATCTGACAGGATGTGTGACTGTGCTGCTGGACTCACTCTGATCTGACAGGAGATGTGACTGTGCTGCTGGACTCATTCTAATCTGACAGGACCGTTGGTGGACTGTGCTGCTGGACCTCACTCGGCTCTGAAACGGGACGTTGTGACTGCGCTGCTGAGTCTCACTCTGATCTGATCGGGACGTGTGACTGCGCTGCTGGACTCACTCTGATCTGATCAGACGTGTGACTGTGCTGCTGGACTCACTCTGATCTGACAGAACGTGTGACTGTGCTGCTGGACTCACTCTAATCTGAGGGGACGTGTGACTGTGCTGCTGGACTCACTCTAATCTGAGCGGACGTGTGACTGTGCTGCTGGACTCACTCTGATCTGAGCGGACGTGTGACTGTGCTGCTGGACTCACTCTGATCTGACAGGACGTGTGACTGTGCCGCTTGACTCACTCTGATCTGAGCGGACGTGTGACTGTGCCGCTGGACTCACTCTGATCTGATCGGACGTGTGACTGTGACTGTGCCGCTTGCTGGACTCACTCTGATCTGATCGGAACGTGTGACTGTGCTGCTGGACTCATTCTAATCTGACAGGACGTGTGACTGTGCTGCTGGACTCACTCTGATCTGACAGGAGGTGTGACTGTGCTGCTGGACTCATTCTAATCTGACAGGACGTGTGACTGTGCTGCTGGACTCACTCTGATCTGAGCGGACGTGTGACTGCGCTGCTGGACTCACTCTGATCTGATCGGACGTGTGACTGCGCTGCTGGACTCACTCTGATCTGATCAGACGTGTGACTGCGCTGCTGGACTCACTCTGATCTGATCGGACGTGTGACTGCGCTGCTGGACTCACTCTAATCTGAGCGGACGTGTGACTGTGCTGCTGGACTCACTGTGATCTGACAGGACGTGTGACTGTGCTGCTTGACTCATTCTGATCTGACAGGACGTGTGACTGTGCTGCTTGACTCACTCTGATCTGAGCGGTACGTGACTGGTGCGGCTGGACCTCACTCCTGATCTGATCGGGACTCGTGGTGACTGTGCTGCTGGGACTCACGCTGATTCTGACAGGGACGTGTGGACCTGTGCCCGCTGACTCACGCCTGATCTGATCGGACGTGTGGACTGTGCCGCTGGGACTCACTCTGATCTGAATCGGACGCGTGTGACTGTGCTGCTGGACTCATTCGTAATCTGACAGGACGTGTGTACTGTGCGCTGGACTCTCACTCTGATTCTGAGCGGTACGTGTGGACTGTGCTGCTGACTCACTCTGATCTGACAAGGGAGTGTGACTGTGCCGCGTAGGACTCACTCTG
>CM038718.1:37447703-37450203 GCA_021613375.1 Megaleporinus macrocephalus
GAAAGAGAGTCAGAGAGAGAGAGAGAGAAAGAGAGTCAGAGTGAGGGGAGGGAGAGAGAGAGAGAGTCAGAAAGAGAGAGAGAAAGAGAGTCAGAGAGAGAGAGAGAGAGAAAGAGAGTCAGAGAGAGAGAGAGAGAGAGAGAGAAAGAGAGTCAGAGAGAGAGAGAGAGAGAAAGAGAGTCAGAGAGAGAGAGAGAGAGAAAGAGAGTCAGAGTGAGGGGAGGGAGAGAGAGAGAGAGAGAGAGAGAGAGAGAGAGAGAAAGAGAGTCAGAGAGAGAGAGAGAGAAAGAGAGAGTGAGGGGAGGGAGAGAGAGAGAGAGAGAGAGAGAAAGAGAGTCAGAGAGAGAGAGAGAGAGAAAGAGAGTCAGAGTGAGGGGAGAGAGAGAGAGAGAGAGAGAAAGAGAGTCAGAGAGAGAGAGAGAGAGAAAGAGAGTCAGAGTGAGGGGAGAGAGAGAGAGAGAGAGAGAGAGTGTAACTGACCCTGGCTCTGTCCAGCTCTGTTTACTGTGTGTTCTCTGATCTCCAGTCTGATACATATTTAATTAGTTCTATAAAAATAATCTCCCAGATTAATCAGACCGGCCGCGCTCAGCCCGAGTCTAATACCGGAATCAGACTTACCAACTCCAAACATCAAAACAGAAAGAGAGAGCAGCCATTACTGTGGGTGTGTCCACAGCATAAGCTCCACCCACTACAGTACAGCAGAGGAAAAGACGGACCAACCACTAAGTACAGAACCAGTTAGTAGAAGTACAAGGTGGGTGTTTCTAATAAAGTGGCCGGGGTTGTGGATGATGATGAGATCATGACTGCAGAGGCTGAAACAGCTTGTGGAGAAGCTGGAGCTCCAGAGGAGTTTAAAAATCAGCTGGTAGGATCTAGACGAGCTCTACTGAGCATGCTCAGATGTTGTGATATAAATCAGGTGAAGCACACTGACAGTCAGTCCTGACCTTCACACAGTCTCCGCCCACTCAGCTCCCTCCACCAATCACAACCACAGCAGCTTCCACACCCAAACAGAAACACTACTCACTCCCAGTGTACTTTTATTTAGTCACATCTGTTCACAGTGGAGGTGAATGGAACCAGACGTCCACCTCTAAAAGCTGTTCTAGATACAGTCAGATCTGTTCACAGTGGTGATGAATGGAACCAGACGTCCACCTCTAAAAGCTGTTCTAGATCCAGTCAGATCTGTTCACAGTGGTGGTGAATGGAACCAGACGTCCACCTCTAAAAGCTGTTCTAGATCCAGTCAGATCTGTTCACAGTGGAGGTGACTGGAACCAGACGTCCTCCTCTAAAAGCTCCTCACAGAAAGTTCTTACAGTAGATGTTATAAATACACTGTCTGATTCTGAGACGCTGTTTATGATAGTTTAGAGAAGATCTCAGTCTTAAACTCCATTCATGGTGGAGGGATACATGCAGGACGCTGTGAGGTTCAAATAGTCCCCAAAGAAAACCTAGTATTTTCAGATCTTCCACATTTTACCATCAACATCCAGATAAACTCAGAAGACACGTGTAGCTTCACTGGTGGGTTTCATAGGAAATACAGTGTGTAGATTAGTGTTGTAGACATGGAGACCCCTGATTACCATCACCACCACTGTAAACACCATCACCACCACTGTAAACACCATCACCACCACTGTAAACACCACCACCACCACTGTAAACACCATCACCACCACTGTAAACATCACCACCACTGTAAACACCACCACCACCACCACTGTAAACACCATCACCACCACTGTAAACATCACCACCACTGTAAACACCATCACCACCACTGTAAACACCATCACCACCACTGTAAACACCACCATCACCACCACTGTAAACACCACCATCACCACCACTGTAAACACCATCACCACCACTGCAAACATCATCACCACCACTGTAAACACCATCATCACCACTGTAAACATCATCACCACCACTGTAAACATCATCCCCACCACTGTAAACACCATCATCACCACCACTGTAAACATTATCACCACCACTGTAAACACCATCATCACCACCACTGTAAACATCATCCCCACCACTGTAAACACCATCACCACCACTGTAAACACCATCACCACCACTGTAAACACCACCACCACCACTGTAAACACCACCATCACCACCACTGTAAACACCACCATCACCACCACTGCAAACACCATCACCACCACTGCAAACATCATCACCACCACTGTAAACACCATCATCACCACTGTAAACATCATCACCACCACTGTAAACATCATCCCCACCACTGTAAACACCACCATCACCACCACTGTAAACATTATCACCACCACTGTAAACACCATCATCACCACCACTGTAAACATCATCCCCACCACTGTAAACACCATCACCACCACTGTAAACACCATCATCACCACCACTGTAAACATCATCCCCACCACTGTAAACACCATCATCACCACTGTAAACACCATCACCACCACTGTAAACATTATCACCA
>CM038718.1:37455203-37480203 GCA_021613375.1 Megaleporinus macrocephalus
CCTCGGCCAGCAGTGCCGGGAGCATGAGCACCAGGAGGGCAGGGGCGACAGCGTCCCGGGGAGAGAGGGGCGGCGGGGCCCGAGAACACAGGAGAAAAGAGGCCGGGGCCGGGTGTTACGGGGGCTCGGGTTTAATGGTCAAGCGGTCGTACCGGAGCGGGACATCACCGAACACCCTCAGTTACCATGAACTGAACCCCTCTAGAAGCTCTGTCTGAAGATCTCTGTCCAGGTAGGTCCAGGTTACGGGTTCAGATTAAGACCACCGTACATCCTGCAGACCTTCTCACAACACCAGCAGTTATCGTTAAGAACTAAAGTCCTTCACCTAACGGGAGTTCAGAACTGCCTAAAGATGAAAGGGTCCAGGTGGGTGAAGATCCACCGCTGCAGCCCCCAGATCAACAACTCCCCCGAAGTACATCCACGAGAGTCGGAGCAACCATCTCCAACCCGAGTGACCCAGAAGAAGCTCTTCTGTAGAGACCACTCGCCGCTCGCTCAGTACCAGGAACCGGCTGCAGATCCTCCTCCCTGCCGAACGTCCCAGCTTCTCGGTTTCAGGTTTCAGCGAGCGTGACGCCTCCAGACCTCCTCTGAAACCTCCTGCCTGACTAAAACCAGAGAATCGACCTCCTTCTGAAAGAGCAAGCTTGCAGATCCTCCCTCATCGACTGGGTTCCTTAACGAGGAGAGACTGCAGCGGCCGGCAAAACCAACATCAGCACGCCGGAGCTCGAGAGAAGCTGCGGAGCGGACCATCAAGCCCACCACAAGACCCGCGTGGTCCTCGTCTCAGACCTCAGACCCACATCAGGACCTCACGTAGCAATTAGCGTTCCGGTTAACAGCGGCTAATTAGCACTAATTACGTTCAGCAGCCTCCGGGAGTCTCGACAGCATCCTGAAACTCCAACCCAGCGCTCCTCATCCTGACTGATCCCGACTCCCGACTGGATCTCCGGTGGGAGCTAAAGTGTCCCGGCTCAGTGACTCGCACCGAGCTCTCGTGATCAGAAGCTGAACGATGGAGAGCGCCGTCCCCGCCGTCCCCGCGCTAGCGTGCAGCACCAATCACGAGAGGCTCTGGTCGAACCCGGATATACTCCAACTTCATAAACACCAGCCCACCTCCACCCTCCTCCGACCAGAGAGAGTTAAGCCCAGCCTAAACTGACTCACTACTACAAACTAAATCTCCGGCGAGACTCCGGCTCTGCCGCCGCTGAAGTTTGGAGACTCGGAGCGAAGCCGTTCACCAGAGAGTCAGAAGTGAGTCCCGCGGTCCCAACCGGCGTCCTTCCCCCGAGACTGCAGCCGTATCCAAACACCCGGAGTATTCCGCTACCGGATTAGAATAAAACACGGCCCCTATTCCGGACCCTCGCTCCGGCCCCCGCGGCACTCGAGCAGAAACCGGAACCGCGTAATCCCAAAAACAGGAAAGCTGCTGTCCTCCAGTCAGTGGAGCTCTGCAGCCTTCCGTTCCCTCTCCTTCCCTCGCTCTCTCGCTCGCCCATCCTCCGCCGCCTCTCTCCTCCCTCTCTCCTCCCCCCTCCCTCACCATCCCCTCTCTCCTCCCCCCTCATCCCCCTTCCCTCTCTCCTCCCCCCTCCCTCCCGCTCCCCTCTCTCCTCCCTCCCCCTCCGAGAAACCGCAGGGCTGGTGTTCATTGTTTGAGGAACCAAGAAAACGTTATGCTCAACAAATTCCTGTCCCCCACCTTTCCCCACCCACCTCTCACTCTCTCTCTCGCTCACTCTCTCTCTCACTCTCGCTCTCTCTGTATCTCTCTCTCTCACTCTCTCTCGCTCACTCTCTCTCTCTCTCTCTCTCTCGCTCTCTCTGTATCTCTCTCTCTCACTCTCTCTCGCTCACTCTCTCTCTCACTTTCTGTATCTCTCTCTCACTCTCTCTCTCGCTCACTCTCTCTCTCACTCTCTCGCTCTCTCTATCTTCCTACTCTCTCTCTCTCGCTCTCTCTGTATCTCTCTCTCTCTCTATCTCTCGCTCACTCTCTCTGTATCTCTCGCTCACTCTCTCTGTATCTCTCTCTCTCACTCTCTCTGTATCTCTCTCTCTCTCTGTATCTCTCTCTCACTCTCTCTGTATCTGTATCTCTCTCTCTCTGTCTCTCATCCCGTCACTGGGGACAGTCGTGGTGATGCGGGAAGAGACAGGAGACAGGAGTTCTCCGTCAGCAGGGCATCATCCACGTCACGCTCTACAGAGCCCGTGAGATCTCTGACGATCTAAATCAGCACCCCCCCTCACTAACCCCCCCCCCTCACTAACCCCCCCCACCCCCCCTCACTGCCCCCCACCCCCCCTCACTGCCCCCCCCCCCCACTGCCTCCCCACTGCCTCCCCACTGCCTCATTCATAATTCAGTACTTCCTCATACAGACCCCTGCAAACCACGGCAGGACCCGGCAACGCGCCAAACTCCACATCAAAAACAACTGATGATTATATAAATGATATATAACCCTAACCCTAACCCTAGATGATATATAAACATATCTAACCTATATAAACATATCTAACATCTAACATATATAAACACACATAACATCTAACATATATAAACATATCTAACATCTAACATATATAAACACACATAACATCTAACATATATAAACATATCTAACCTATATAAACATATCTAACATCTAACATATATAAACACATATAACATCTAACATATATAAACATATCTAACCTATATAAACATATCTAACATCTAACATATATAAACACATATAACATCTAACATATATAAACATATCTAACCTATATAAACATATATAACATCTAACATATATAAACATATCTAACCTATATAAACATATCTAACATCTAACATATATAAACACATATAACATCTAACATATATAAACATATCTAACCTATATAAACATATCTAACATCTAACATATATAAACACATATAACATCTAACATATATAAACATATCTAACCTATATAAACATATATAACATCTAACATATATAAACATATCTAACCTATATAAACATATATAACATCTAACATATATAAACATATCTAACCTATATAAACATATCTAACATATATAAACATATATAACATCTAACATATATAAACATATCTAACTTATATAAACATATCTAACATCTAACATATATAAACACATATAACATCTAACATATATAAACATATCTAACCTATATAAACATATATAACATCTAACATATATAAACATATCTAACCTATATAAACATATATAACATCTAACATATATAAACATATCTAACATCTAACATATATAAACACACATAACATCTAACATATATAAACATATCTAACATCTAACATATATAAACACACATAACATCTAACATATATAAACATATATAACATCTAACATATATAAACATATATAATATCTAACATATATAGACACAACATCTAACATATATAAACATATCTAACCTATATAAACATATATAACATCTAACATATATAAACATATCTAACATATATAAACATATATAACATCTAACATATATAAACATATCTAACCTATATAAACATATATAACATCTAACATATATAAACATATCTAACTTATATAAACATATATAACATCTAACATATATAAACATATATAACATCTAACATATATAAACATATATAAACATATATAAATATATATAAACATATCTAACCTATATAAACATATCTAACATCTAACATATATAAACATATATAACATCTAACATATATAAACATATATAACATCTAACATAGACACACATAACATCTAACATATATAAACATATCTAACCTATATAAACATATATAACATCTAACATATATAAACACACATAACATCTAACATATATAAACATATCTAACATCTAACATATATAAACACACATAACATCTAACATATATGAACATATCTAACATCTAACCTATATAAACATATCTAACATCTAACATATATAAACACACATAACATCTAACCTATATAAACATATCTAACATCTAACATATATAAACACACATAACATCTAACATATATAAACATATATAACATCTAACCTATATAAACATATCTAACATCTAACATATATAAACACACATAACATCTAACATATATAAACATATATAACATCTAACATATATAAACATATCTAACATATATAAACACATAACATCTAACATATATAAACATATATAACATCTAACCTATATAAACATATATAACATCTAACATATATAAACACACATAACATCTAACATATATAAACATATCTAACCTATATAAACATATATAACATCTAACATATATAAACATATCTAACCTATATAAACATATATAACATCTAACATATATAAACATATCTAACATCTAACATATATAAACACACATAACATCTAACATATATAAACATATATAACATCTAACCTATATAAACATATCTAACATCTAACATATATAAACACACATAACATCTAACATATATAAACATATCTAACCTATATAAACATATATAACATCTAACATATATAAACATATATAACATCTAACATATATAAACACACATAACATCTAACATATATAAACATATCTAACCTATATAAACATATATAACATCTAACATATATAAACATATATAACATCTAACATATATAAACACACATAACATCTAACATATATAAACATATCTAACCTATATAAACATATATAACATCTAACATATATAAACATATCTAACATCTAACATATATAAACACACATAACATCTAACATATATAAACATATATAACATCTAACATATATAAACATATCTAACATCTAACATATATAAACACACATAACATCTAACATATATAAACATATCTAACCTATATAAACATATATAACATCTAACATATATAAACATATCTAACATCTAACATATATAAACACACATAACATCTAACCTATATAAACATATATAACATCTAACATATATAAACATATCTAACATCTAACATATATAAACACACATAACATCTAACATATATAAACATATATAACATCTAACATATATAAACATATCTAACATCTAACATATATAAACACACATAACATCTAACATATATAAACATATATAACATCTAACATATATAAACATATCTAACATCTAACATATATAAACACACATAACATCTAACATATATAAACATATCTAACATATATAAACATATATAACATCTAACATATATAAACATATATAAATATATATATGCTATATATACTTCTCCTAAACAACCCAGTATTATTATCAGTTATCATCTAATACCTGCTTTGACTGCTCAGTACTTCATTAAGATAAATCAAGATTTGCTGCTGAAGGAACTGAACACATTCATACAATGTCTGGGGCGTCCAGGAGAAATCTGGAACCTAACTTTGTTCTTCAAACTGGATCAAGATCTGATCTACTTCTCTCACAATAACATATTCATGTTACTTTGTATTGTATGTCTGATTATTTATCTGTTCTAATCAGCCAATAGGAGAACACATCAGCTGACGGGTGGTCTGAGTAGAAGGTTGTGATTTTCTGGGACTGCAGACCAACGAGAGCTTCTCCATCGTGTGATCTGACGACAGCAACAGTAAGAACATCACCACAGCAGTCGTCTGAGATCTTACTGGAACCCTGGTGGACCAACGTTCATGTCCAGTTCATACGCAGGAGGTGGAAGAACAGTCCAGCAGAACTGAAGTCCTACAGTAACATCTCAAATAAAGAACTGCGAGGAGACCTGTACGTCTCACCGCCGGCCTCCCCGAGTAAGACCTCCTCTCAGACTCCATTACTCCAGCAGCTAACACGCTAGCACCCCCCTGACCAAGGTCATCCATCACCAAGGCTAAACGTCTCAGCATCCATTGATTTAACTCTCCAGAGTCTCGCTGTCCTTCAGCAGATCAGATCACCACCTCCCTCCACGCTCCACACACACACCCAGAACCTCCTCCAGCACCGCCACCAGGCCTGGTATCTTCTGACACGCAGAGAGCTCGTTCTGTTCCGGCCGTTCAGATCTCGTTACATACGGAGGTCTCAGCCGCGCAGACACGATACTCCCAGAGAGACCCCGCGTCTCCACCAGGAGGCCCGAGCTAACGCTAAAGCTACGTCAGAGGCTGTAACGTTGGAGTCGGACTAAAACCAGTTCCACTCATTTCCACACCAGCTCATCTGGACTGACGGAGCCGAGGAGGAGCCGAGGAGGAGCCGAGGAGGAGCAGAGGAGGAGCAGAGGCTCAGCTCTGTTTCATTCATCTTAAATGATCACATTAACTCACAGCTGACGAGCTGGAGCTGACGCCTGGGGGTTTCTTCAAAGCGGCCCCTCGCCAGAGATATGCTAATGAGGAGCATAACGAGCCGCCTCATTAGCATATTACACTGTTAATTACTTCATTCAGCTCTTCACCCCAAGTATGAAGCTCCGAACAGGAATTCTCTGACTCCTACCTCGGATCTCCAACCACAGCAGGAACACCACAGCGAGAGAGGAGCGGTGGGTAGAAGGGTGCGAGGAGAGGTGAAAGGAGGGGTGGGAGGGTGAAAGGAGGGGTGGGAGGGTGAAAGGAGGGGTGGGAGGGTGAAAGGAGGGGGGGGAGGGTGAACGGAGGGGTGAAAGGAGGGGTGGGAGGGTGAAAGGAGGGGTGGGAGGGTGAAAGGAGGGGTAGGAGGGTGAGAGAGGTGGGAGAGGAGCTCTCCGTGTACTACTGTGGTCTATTTTTACTCCTGTCTTGGTTCTGGTTCTAGTTCTGGTTCTGGTTCTAATTCTGGTTTTGGTTCTGGTTCTTGTTTGGTTCTAGTTTTGGTTCTGGTTCTGGTTCGGCTCTAGTTCTGGTTCTTGTTTGGTTCTAGTTTGGTTCTAGTTCTGGTTCTTGTTTGGTTCTGGTTCTGGTTCTGGTTCTGGTTCTGGTTCTAGTTCTGGTTCGGTTCTGGTTCTAGTTCTGGTTCTAGTTCGGTTCTAGTTTGGCTCTGGTTCTAGTTTTGGTTTGGTTCTGGTTCTTGTTTGGTTCTAGTTCTGGTTCTTGTTTGGTTCTAGTTCTGGTTCTTGTTTGGTTCTGGTTTGGTTCTGATTTGGTTCTGATTCTAGTTCTGGTTCTTGTTTGGTTCTAGTTTGGTTCTAGTTCTGGTTCTGGTTTGGTTCTAGTTCTGGTTCTGGTTCTAGTTCTGGTTTGGTTCTAGTTCTGGTTTGGTTCTAATTCTGGTTCTAGTTCTGGTTCTGGTTTGGTTCTAGTTCTGGTTCTGGTTTGGTTCTAGTTCTGGTTCTAGTTGTAGTTCTGGTTCTAGTTCTGGTTCTGGTTTGGTTCTAGTTCTAGTTTTGGTTCTAGTTCTGGTTCTGGTTTGGTTCTAGTTCTGGTTCTAGTTCTGATTCTGGTTTGGTTCTAGTTCTGGTTCTAGTTCTAGTTCTGGTTCTGGTTTGGTTCTAGTTCTGGTTCTGGTTTGGTTCTAGTTCTGGTTCTAGTTCTGATTCTGATTTGGTTCTAGTTCTGGTTCTAGTTCTGGTTTGGTTCTAGTTCTAGTTCTGGTTTGGTTCTAGTTCTGGTTCTGGTTCTGGTTGTAGTTCTGGTTCTGGTGTGTATGGGGTGGTGATGAGGTGTTACTAGGTGAATATAACTGTCCTGTCTGGAAATAGATTTTAATTTAATATCTGTAACTAAAACTTTAACAGCCTGTTCAGTAAACGCCACCTGCTGGACGTAGACCGGACCCTCAGCTGATAAACACAGACTGTACCAGACCAACCCCCCCCCCGAGCTGACCGTCACTGTTCAACAGATCAGAACTGAAGGACGTACATAGAACCGGACGGTGGTCTGCGTCAGTCTCAGACGCAGACCACCGGGGTCCGAGGGGGTGTAATCTGGTTAGCAATGGTAAGTAACCGGCTCGTCCGGCTCTACAGGACCAATCAGAGCCCAGAACCCTGTAAAGGTTCCTGCTGGGTAGAGAAGCACAGACGGTTAGGAGAACCCACCTGCAGCGCTGCTCTCCGGATCCTTGGAGAAGTCGATTCCTGCTCCTATCAACGTCATGATCTTCTCGATCTGAAAGAAGAGAGGAAGACTGAGACACGGCCAGGCAGCTCGTTAACGTGTGAAGGTCACTGACTGATCTGAGGTGTCGAATCTGGACCACAGCCGGACCACCACGACATATCTAACCGACTGAAACAGAACATCAGCAGAACCTCGTCCACCATCAGCAGAACCTCGTCCACCATCAGCAGAACATCAGCAGAACATCAGCAGAACCTCGTCCACCATCAGCAGAACATTAGCAGAACATTAGCAGAACCTCGTCCACTAGCAGCAGCAGGTGAAGACACACACCCGGAAATGACCAGACACTGTGACTCGTTATAAACAAACCCTGTTCTTTACCCAAACACCACAGCTCCACCACAGCTCCACCACAGCACCAACACAGCTCCACCAGAGGTCCAACACAGCTCCAACACAGCTCCACCACAGCACCAACACAGCTCTACCACAGCGCCACCGCAGCTCCACCACAGCTCCAACACAGCTCCACCAGAGGTCCACCACAGCTCCACCACAGCTCCACCACAGCTCCACCACAGCACCAACACAGCTCCACCAGAGGTCCACCACAGCTCCAACACAGCTCCACCACAGCACCAACACAGCTCTACCACAGCGCCACCGCAGCTCCACCGCAGCTCCAACACAGCTCCAACACAGCTCCACCAGAGGTCCACCACAGCTCCACCACAGCTCCACCACAGCTCCACTACAGCACCAACACAGCTCTACCACAGCGCCACCGCAGCTCCAACACAGCTCCACCAGAGGTCCACCACAGCTCCACCACAGCTCCACCACAGCACCAACACAGCTCTACCACAGCGCCACCGCAGCTCCAACACAGCTCCAACACAGCTCCACCAGAGGTCCACCACAGCACCAACACAGCTCCACCACAGCTCCACTACAGCACCAACACAGCTCTACCACAGCGCCACCGCAGCTCCAACACAGCTCCACCACAGCTCCACCACAGCTCCACCAGAGGTCCACCACAGCACCAACACAGCTCCAACACAGCTCCACCACAGCTCCAACACAGCTCCACCACAGCTCCACCAGAGGTCCACCAGAGGTCCACCACAGCACCAACACAGCGCCACCGCAGCTCCAACACAGCTCCACCAGAGGTCCACCACAGCACCAACACAGCACCAACACAGCTCCACCACAGCTCCACTACATCACCAACACAGCTCTACCACAGCGCCACCGCAGCTCCAACACAGCTCCACCACAGCTCCACCAGAGGTCCACCACAGCACCAACACAGCTCCAACACAGCTCCACCACAGCTCCAACACAGCTCCAACACAGCTCCACCAGAGGTCCACCAGAGGTCCACCACAGCACCAACACAGCTCCACCACAGCACCAACACAGCTCCACCACAGCTCCACCAGAGGTCCACCGCAGCTCCAACACAGCTCCACCAGAGGTCCACCGCAGCTCCAACACAGCTCCACCAGAGGTCCACCACAGCTCCACCACAGCGCCAACACAGCACCAACGCAGCTCCACCGCAGCTCCACCGCAGCTCCACCACAGTGCCAACATAGCTCCAACACAGCTCCAACACAGCTCCAACACAGCACCAGCCAAACATTCAGAACCAGCCAAACGTGTAGTCTGGTTGTTAGTCTGGTTGTTAATAGCTGGAATTGTTAATTGGGTTAATTGGACGAGCTTGCTAAACTCCACTGTCCACCAGGGGGCAGTAAAGAGACAACTGCAGCTGGTTAAAGGCCACCACACACCATCTGAACAGCATTGTCTAAACATCACCCCACACTGTCTAAACACTACCTCACACTGTCTAAACACTACCTCACACTGTCTAAACACTACCACACACTGTCTAAACACTACCTCACACTGTCTAAACACTACCTCACACTGTCTAAACACTACCGCACACTGTCTAAACATCACCCCACACTGTCTAAACATCACCCCACACTGTCTAAACACTACCGCACACTGTCTAAACACTACCTCACACTGTCTAAACACTACCTCACACTGTCTAAACACTACCGCACACTGTCTAAACACTACGTCACACTGTCTAAACACTACCGCACACTGTCTAAACACTACCGCACACTGTCTAAACATCACCCCACACTGTGTAAACACTACCCCACACTGTCTAAACACTACCCCACACTGTCTAAACACTACCGCACACTGTCTAAACATCACCCCAAACTGTCTAAACACTACCCCACACTGTCTAAACACTACCCCACACTGTCTAAACATCACCCTACACTGTCTAAACACTACCTCACACTGTCTAAACACTACCGCACACTGTCTAAACATCACCCCACACTGTCTAAACACTACCTCACACTGTCTAAACACTACCGCACACTGTCTAAACACTACCCCACACTGTCTAAACATCACCCCACACTGTCTAAACACTACCCCACACTGTCTAAACACTACCCCACACTGTCTAAACACTACCTCACACTGTCTAAACACTACCCCACACTGTCTAAACACTACCGCACACTGTCTAAACACTACCCCACACTGTCTAAACACTACCGCACACTGTCTATACACTACCCCACACTGTCTAAACACTACCGCACACTGTCTAAACATCACCCCACACTGTCTAAACACTACCCCACACTGTCTAAACACTACCCCACACTGTCTAAACATCAACCCACAGTCTAAACACTACTTCACACTGTCTAAACATCACCCCACACTGTCTAAACATCACCCCACACTGTCTAAACACTACCCCACACTGTCTAAACATCACCCCACACTGTCTAAACACTACCCCACACTGTCTAAACATCACCGCACACTGTCTAAACATCACCGCACACTGTCTAAACACTACCTCACACTGTCTAAACACTACCCCACACTGTCTAAACACTACCTCACACCGGCTAAACATCACCGCACACTGTCTAAACACTACCTCACACTGTCTAAACACTACCCCACACTGTCTAAACACTACCTCACACTGTCTAAACACTACCTCACACTGTCTAAACATCACCGCACACTGTGTAAACACTACCCCACACTGTCTAAACACTACCCCACACTGTCTAAACACTACCACACACTGTCTAAACACTACCGCACACTGTCTAAACATCACCCCACACTGTCTAAACACTACCGCACACTGTCTAAACACTACCCCACACTGTCTAAACACTACCTCACACTGTCTAAACACTACCCCACACTGTCTAAACACTACCTCACACTGTCTAAACACTACCCCACACTGTCTAAACACTACCTCACACTGTCTAAACACTACCTCACACTGTCTAAACACTACCTCACACTGTCTAAACATCACCGCACACTGTGTAAACACTACCCCACACTGTCTAAAACTACCCCACACTGTCTAAACACTACCTCACACTGTCTAAACATCACCCCACACTGTCTAAACACTACCGCACACTGTCTAAACACTACCCCACACTGTCTAAACACTACCGCACACTGTCTAAACATCACCCCACACTGTCTAAACACTACCCCACACTGTCTAAACATCACCGCACACTGTCTAAACATCACCGCACACTGTCTAAACACTACCTCACACTGTCTAAACACTACCCCACACTGTCTAAACACTACCTCACACCGTCTAAACATCACCGCACACTGTCTAAACACTACCCCACACTGTCTAAACACTACCTCACACTGTCTAAACATCACCCCACACTGTCTAAACACTACCGCACACTGTCTAAACACTACCCCACACTGTCTAAACACTACCGCACACTGTCTAAACATCACCCCACACTGTCTAAACACTACCCCACACTGTCTAAACATCACCGCACACTGTCTAAACATCACCGCACACTGTCTAAACACTACCTCACACTGTCTAAACACTACCCCACACTGTCTAAACACTACCTCACACCGTCTAAACATCACCGCACACTGTCTAAACACTACCCCACACTGTCTAAACACTACCTCACACTGTCTAAACACTACCTCACACTGTCTAAATATCACCGCACACTGTCTAAACACTAACTCACACTGTCTAAACACTACCACACACTGTCTAAACACTACCACACACTGTCTAAACACTACCCCACACTGTCTAAACACTACCGCACACTGTCTATACACTACCCCACACTGTCTAAACACTACCGCACACTGTCTAAACATCACCCCACACTGTCTAAACACTACGCCACACTGTCTAAACATCACCCCACACTGTCTAAACACTACCTCACACTGTCTAAACACTACCTCACACTGTCTAAATATCACCGCACACTGTCTAAACACTACCACACACTGTCTAAACACTACCACACACTGTCTAAACACTACCTCACACTGTCTAAACATCACCGCACACTGTCTAAACACTACCTCACACTGTCTAAACATCACCGCACACTGTCTAAACACTACCTCACACTGTCTAAACATCACCGCACACTGTGTAAACACTACCCCACACTGTCTAAACACTACCCCACACTGTCTAAACACTACCACACACTGTCTAAACACTACCGCACACTGTCTAAACATCACCCCACACTGTCTAAACACTACCTCACACTGTCTAAACACTACCTCACACTGTCTAAACACTACCCCACACTGTCTAAACATCACCCCACACTGTCTAAACACTACCCCACACTGTCTAAACATCACCCCACACTGTCTAAACACTACCTCACACTGTCTAAACACTACCTCACACTGTCTAAATATCACCGCACACTGTCTAAACACTACCACACACTGTCTAAACACTACCACACACTGTCTAAACACTACCACACACTGTCTAAACACTACCTCACACTGTCTAAACATCACCGCACACTGTCTAAACACTACCTCACACTGTCTAAACATCACCGCACACTGTCTAAACACTACCTCACACTGTCTAAACATCACCGCACACTGTGTAAACACTACCCCACACTGTCTAAACACTACCCCACACTGTCTAAACACTACCACACACTGTCTAAACACTACCGCACACTGTCTAAACATCACCCCACACTGTCTAAACACTACCGCACACTGTCTAAACATCACCCCACACTGTCTAAACACTACCCCACACTGTCTAAACACTACCCCACACTGTCTAAACATCACCCTACACTGTCTAAACACTACCTCACACTGTCTAAACACTACCTCACACTGTCTAAACACTACCGCACACTGTCTAAACATCACCCCACACTGTCTAAACACTACCTCACACTGTCTAAACACTACCACACACTGTCTAAACACTACCACACACTGTCTAAACACTACCCCACACTGTCTAAACACTACCGCACACTGTCTATACACTACCCCACACTGTCTAAACACTACCTCACACTGTCTAAACACTACCACACACTGTCTAAACACTACCACACACTGTCTAAACACTACCCCACACTGTCTAAACACTACCGCACACTGTCTATACACTACCCCACACTGTCTAAACACTACCGCACACTGTCTAAACATCACTCCACACTGTCTAAACACTACCCCACACTGTCTAAACACTACCCCACACTGTCTAAACATCACCCCACAGTCTAAACACTACCTCACACTGTCTAAACATCACCCCACACTGTCTAAACACTACCCCACACTGTCTAAACATCACCCCACACTGTCTAAACACTACCCCACACTGTCTAAACACTACCCCACACTGTCTAAACATCACCGCACACTGTCTAAACATCACCGCACACTGTCTAAACACTACCGCACACTGTCTAAACACTACCCCACACTGTCTAAACATCACCGCACACTGTCTAAACATCACCGCACACTGTCTAAACACTACCCCACACTGTCTAAACACTACCCCACACTGTCTAAACACTACCCCACACTGTCTAAACATCACCGCACACTGTCTAAACATCACCGCACACTGTCTAAACACTACCGCACACTGTCTAAACACTACCCCACACTGTCTAAACATCACCGCACACTGTCTAAACATCACCGCACACTGTCTAAACACTACCGCACACTGTCTAAACACTACCCCACACTGTCTAAACACTACCTCACACTGTCTAAACACTACCTCACACTGTCTAAATATCACCGCACACTGTCTAAACACTAACTCACACTGTCTAAACACTACCACACACTGTCTAAACACTACCACACACTGTCTAAACACTACCTCACACTGTCTAAACATCACCGCACACTGTCTAAACACTACCCCACACTGTCTAAACATCACCCTACACTGTCTAAACACTACCTCACACTTTCTAAACACTACCGCACACTGTCTAAACATCACCCCACACTGTCTAAACACTACCTCACACTGTCTAAACACTACCGCACACTGTCTAAACACTACCCCACACTGTCTAAACACTACCGCACACTGTCTAAACATCACCCCACACTGTCTAAACACTACCGCACACTGTCTAAACACTACCCCACACTGTCTAAACACTACCGCACACTGTCTAAACATCACCCCACACTGTCTAAACACTACCCCACACTGTCTAAACACTACCCCACACTGTCTAAACACTACCTCACACTGTCTAAACATCACCCCACACTGTCTAAACACTACCTCACACTGTCTAAACACTACCCCACACTGTCTAAACACTACCACACACTGTCTAAAGACTACCGCACACTGCCTAAACACTACCCCACACTGTCTAAACACTACCGCACACTGTCTATACACTACCCCACACTGTCTAAACACTACCGCACACTGTCTAAACATCACCCCACACTGTCTAAACACTACCCCACACTGTCTAAACACTACCCCACACTGTCTAAACATCACCCCACAGTCTAAACACTACCTCACACTGTCTAAACATCACCCCACACTGTCTAAACACTACCCCACACTGTCTAAACATCACCCCACACTGTCTAAACACTACCCCACACTGTCTAAACATCACCACACACTGTCTAAACACTACCCCACACTGTCTAAACACTACCCCACACTGTCTAAACATCACCGCACACTGTCTAAACATCACCGCACACTGTCTAAACACTACCGCACACTGTCTAAACACTACCCCACACTGTCTAAACACTACCTCACACCGTCTAAACATCACCGCACACTGTCTAAACACTACCTCACACTGTCTAAACATCACCGCACACTGTCTAAACATCACCGCACACTGACTAAACACTACCTCACACTGTCTAAACACTACCTCACACTGTCTAAAGACTACCTCACACTGTCTAAACATCACCACACACTGTCTAAACACTACCCCACACTGTCTAAACACTACCTCACACTGTCTAAACATCACCGCACACTGTCTAAACACCACCGCACACTGTCTAAAGACTACCTCACACTGTCTAAACACTACCTCACACTGTCTAAAGACTACCGCACACTATCTAAACACTACCGCACACTGTCTAAAGACTACCTCACACTGTCTAAACACTACCTCACACTGTCTAAACACTACCTCACACTGTCTAAACACTACCTCACACTGTCTAAACACTACCTCACACTGTCTAAACATCACCGCACACTGTCTAAACATCACCCCACACTGTCTAAACACTACCGCACACTGTCTAAACATCACCCCACACTGTCTAAACACTACCTCACACTGTCTAAACACTACCGCACACTGTCTAAACACTACCGCACACTGTCTAAACACTACCGCACACTGTCTAAACATCACCCCACACTGTCTAAACACTACCTCACACTGTCTAAAGACTACAGCACACTGTCTAAACACTACCACACACTGTCTAAACACTACTGCACACTATCTAAACACTACTGCACACTATCTAAACACTACCCCACATTGTCTAAACACTACCCCACATTGTCTAAACACTACCCCACACTGTCTAAACACTACCTCACACTGTCTAAAGACTACCTCACACTGTCTAAACATCACCGCACACTGTCTAAACACTACCCCACACTGTCTAAACACTACCTCACACTGTCTAAACATCACCGCACACTGTCTAAACACCACCACACACTGTCTAAAGACTACCTCACACTGTCTAAAGACTACCTCACACTGTCTAAAGACTACCACACACTATCTAAACACTACCGCACACTGTCTAAAGACTACCGCACACTGTCCAAACACTACCTCACACTGTCTAAACACTACCTCACACCATCTAAACATCACCGCACACTGTCTAAACACTACCCCACACTGTCTAAACATCACCGCACACTGTCTAAACATCACCCCACACTGTCTAAACACTACCGCACACCATCTAAACATCACCCCACACTGTCTAAACACTACCGCACACTGTCTAAACATCACCCCACACTGTCTAAACACTACCCCACACTGTCTAAACACTACCGCACACTGTCTAAACATCACCGCACACTGTCTAAACCCTACCGCACACTGTGTGAAAACTTCAGAAAAAGGCTGTTTATCTTTTATCATCCAATAAACTTCACTGATCATAACAGTCGTTACTACTAACTACCTGTAATTACACATCATCTCCTCTGAGGTGGGCTTGTATGACTCGGACCCCTAAACTGTAAACACGCTGTAAACCAAGACTAACTAAACAGATCAAAGACCAGCTTAAATTTTAAACTAGACATAATCAAACGTTTCCTGAAAAATTTAAACAGAGCCGACTGAGGAGTCTTCACCTCCACCTGGTTCTACTGAATGTCTCTGAGCACCATACCTGATCTTCACCAACACCACCACTCCCAAACCCAGACAGAAGAGAGGTCACACAGAGGTCACGTCTCAACCGTGTCCTGTCCACGACCTTACATCCCGGTCTGACTCGCGCCAGGTCAGACTGAGGAAGACGAGGAAGTTCATTACGTAACCAACGAGGAGGAAGAGCTTCTAACAAGATCCTAACATGTTCTCCTAATCAGCTCAGAGAGCAACTCCAGAAACTCCAGAGCTTGAAGTTCCTGACAGTCTGAGGAGGTTTGAGGTTTCAGGGTTTCCAGTCGTCGAGTTTTTCTTCTCACATGTGAACACATCAATAAGACTCAGACCTTCTGATCAGATCTACAGAGGAACTGAACTCAGAGCTCCTCCAGAGATCCAGACTGTTCTCATAAAACACACAAACCACATACTAAATAAAAGATATTCTTTAGACTTCTTCAGACTGCTGGTCTACAAGAACCGTTAACCCTCAGAGAACCACCCACAGACTCCACAGTTTCTTTGGATCTTGAACAGGTTCTTCAGATGGATGGAGACTGTGTTGTATGTGTTTGGACAGGTTCTTCAGATTGATGGAGACTGTGTGGTATGTGTTTGGACAGGTTCTTCAGATTGATGGAGACTGTGTTGTATATGTTTGAACAGGTTCTTCAGATTGATGGAGACTGTGTTGTATGTGTTTGGACAGGTTCTTCAGATTAATGGAGACTGTGTGGTATGTGTTTGGACAGGTTCTTCAGATTGATGGAGACTGTGTGGTATGTGTTTGGACAGGTTCTTAAGATCGTTGGAGACTGCTGTATGTGTTTGGACAGGTTCTTCAGATTGATGGAGACTGTGTTGTATGTGTTTGGACAGGTTCTTCAGATCGATGGAGACTGTGTTGTATGTGTTTGGACAGGTTCTTCAGATTGATGGAGACTGTGTTGTATGTGTTTGGACAGGTTCTTCAGATTGAAGGAGACTGTTGTATGTGTTTGGACAGGTTCTTCAGATTGAAGGAGACTGTTGTATGTGTTTGGACAGGTTCTTCAGATTGATGGAGACTGTGTTGTATGTGTTTGGACAGGTTTCTTTAGATTGATGGAGACTGTGTTGTATGTGTTTGGACAGGTTCTTCAGATTAATGGAGACTGTGTTGTATGTGTTTGGACAGGTTTCTTTAGATTGATGGAGACTGTGTTGTATGTGTTTGGACAGGTTCTTCAGATTGATGGAGACTGTGTAGTATGTGTTTGGACAGGTTCTTCAGATTGATGGAGACTGTGTTGTATGTGTTTGGACAGGTTCTTCAGATTGATGGAGACTGTGTTGTATGTGTTTGGACAGGTTCTTCAGATTGATGGAGACTGTGTTGTATGTGTTTGGACAGGTTCTTCAGATTGATGGAGACTGTATAGTATATGTTTGG
The DNA here is from genome assembly GCA_021613375.1 of Megaleporinus macrocephalus. Classification (NCBI taxonomy): domain Eukaryota; kingdom Metazoa; phylum Chordata; class Actinopteri; order Characiformes; family Anostomidae; genus Megaleporinus; species Megaleporinus macrocephalus. The sequence goes on from CM038718.1 coordinate 37,473,555, forward strand.
ACAGGTTCTTCAGATTGATGGAGACTGTGTTGTATGTGTTTGGACAGGTTCTTAAGATCGTTGGAGACTGTGTTGTATGTGTTTGGACAGGTTCTTAAGATCATTGGAGACTGTGTTGTATGTGTTTGGACAGGTTCTTAAGATCGTTGGAGACTGTGTTGTATATGTTTGGACAAGTTCTTCAGATTGATGGAGACTGTGTTGTATGTGTTTGGACAGGTTCTTAAGATCGTTGGAGACTGTGTTGTTTGTGTTTGGACAGGTTCTTAAGATCGTTGGAGACTGTGTTGTTTGTGTTTGGACAGGTTCTTAAGATCGTTGGAGACTGTGTTGTTTGTGTTTGGACAGGTTCTTAAGATCGATCGAGACTGTGTTGTATGTGTTTGGACAGGTTCTTCAGATTGATGGAGACTGTGTTGTATGTGTTTGGACAGGTTCTTAAGATTGATGGAGACTGTGTGGTATGTGTTTGGACAGGTTCTTCAGATTGATGGAGACTGTGTTGTATGTGTTTGGACAGGTTCTTCAGATTGATGGAGACTGTGTTGTATGTGTTTGGACAGGTTCTTAAGATCGTTGGAGACTGTGTTGTATGTGTTTGGACAGGTTCTTCAGGTAAATGGAGACTCCTGAAGTCTTAGCCAATGGAAGAGCTTAGTTATCAGTCTCTACGCAGGTGCTAATAAGTGAACAACACTCATTGGCCAGTTTTCTACCAGGTGATTCAGGAACAGCTCTTTTCCATCCATCCCTAAACTACAGCTAATACTGAGTGACGGGCTCAGACCCAACCAACCATGTAGCCTTCAACATCAACAGCGCTGCTCGGTTCTTTAGCGTCTGCTGCTGTGGAGGTTTAGAAAGAACCTAACAATGAAAACGTTTAAAGACAACACGTGATCCCTGTATTCAGAAAACATGATCCATGTGAACCGTAAAGTCGTTACTTATTTTGAATAAACAGCTGGATCTTCTCTGAACACCTAGAAGCTCTGAGGCAGCTCTGAAGACAGTGCAGGACTAACAGGAGTCTGAAGGCGGAGAGCTTATTAAGCTGCTTAGCTAAGCGCAAAAGAACCACAGAAGCAAAACCACCAGCTGGCGGCAGAACTGCGAGGCCGAGGCGAGATGAGGCAGCAGAAACCAAAGAACCTGCACCTGCTTAATAATCTCAGCTCAGAGACGATAGGCTTCTCACCAACACCTCCACCAAACCACCAAAATTACTATTATTTACATATTTATTCATTATACGTATTTATATAACTATTAGTAACAACTATAACTTTATTACTTAGTTATGAGCAGATTTACTATGTACAGCTGTTTGTGTTCTACAGTGTGAGAACCCAACCAAAACCCCACCAATACCCAAACCAAAACCCCACCAATACCCCACCAATACCCAAACCAAAACCCAACCAAAACCCCATCAATACCCAAACCAAACCAAAACCCCACCAAAAGCCCACCAATACCCAAACCAAACCAAAACCCCACCAAAAGCCCACCAATACCCAAACCAAACCAAAACCCCACCAAAAGCCCACCAATACCCAAACCAAACCAAAACCCCACCAATACCCAAACCAAACCAGCACTCAAACCCAAACCAAACCAAAAGCCCACCAATACCCAAACCAATACCCCACCAATACCCAAACCAAAACCCCACCAAAACCCCACCAATACCCAAACCAAACCAGCACTCAAACCCAAACCAAACCAAAACCCCACCAATACCCAAACCAAACCAGCACTCAAACCCAAACCAAACCAAAACCCAACCAAAACCCCACCAATACCCAAACCAAAACCCCACCAAAAGCCCACCAATACCCAAACCAAACCAGCACTCAAACCCAAACCAAACCAAAACCCAACCAAAACCCCACCAATACCCAAACCAAACCAAAACCCCACCAAAAGCCCACCAATACCCAAACCAAACCAGCACTCAAACCCAAACCAGCACTCAAAGCCAAACCAAACCAAAACCCCACCAACACCCAAACCAGCACTCAAACCCAAACCAAACCAATACCCCACCAATACCCAAACCAAAACCCCACCAAAACCCCACCAATACCCAAACCAAACCAGCACTCAAACCCAAACCAAACCAAAACCCCACCAATACCCAAACCAAACCAGCACTCAAACCCAAACCAAACCAAAACCCAACCAAAACCCCACCAATACCCAAACCAAACCAAAAGCCCACCAATACCCAAACCAAACCAGCACTCAAACCCAAACTTAACCAATACACAAACCAGCACTCAAACCCAAACCAGCACTCAAAGCCAAACCAAAACCCCACCAATACCCAAACCAGCACTCAAACCCAAACCAAACCAAAACCCCACCAAAACCCCACCAATACCCAAACCAAACCAGCACTCAAACCCAAACTTAACCAATACCCAAACCAGCACTCAAACCCAAACCAAACCAAAACCCCACCAAAAGCCCACCAATACCCAAACCAAACCAGCACTCAAACCCAAACTTAACCAATACACAAACCAGCACTCAAACCCAAACCAGCACTCAAAGCCAAACCAAACCAAAACCCAACCAATATCCAAACCAGCACAGAAACCCAAACCAGCACTCGAAACCAAACCAAACCCCCACCAATACCCAAACCAAACCAGCACTCAAACCCAAACCAGCACTCAAACCCAAACCAAACCAAAACCCCACCAATACCCAAACCAGCACTCAAACCCCACAAATACCCAAACCAGCACTCAAAGCCAAACCAGCACTCAAACCCAAATCAGCACTCAAACCCAAACTTAACCAATACACAAACCAGCACTCAAACCCAAACCAGCACTCAAAGCCAAACCAAACCAAAACCCAACCAATATCCAAACCAGCACAGAAACCCAAACCAGCACTCGAAACCAAACCAAACCAAAACCCCACCAATACCCAAACCAAACCAGCACTCAAACCCAAACCAGCACTCAAAACCAAACCAAACCAAAACCCAACCAATACCCAAACCAGCACTCAAACCCCACCAATACCCAAACCAGCACTCAAACCCAAACCAAACCCCCACCAAAACCCAAACCAGCACTTAAACCCCACAAATACCCAAACCAGCACTCAAAGCCAAACCAGCACTCAAAACCAAACCAAACCAAAACCCCACCAATACCCAAACCAGCACTCAAACCCAAACCAAACCCCCACCAAAACCCAAACCAGCACTTAAACCCCACAAATACCCAAACCAGCACTCAAAGCCAAACCAGCACTCAAAACCAAACCCAACCAAAACCCCATCAATACCCAAACCAAACCAAAACCCCACCAAAAGCCCACCAATACCCAAACCAAACCAGCACTCAAACCCAAACCAAACCAAAACCCAACCAAAACCCCACCAATACCCAAACCAAACCAAAACCCCACCAAAAGCCCACCAATACCCAAACCAAACCAGCACTCAAACCCAAACCAGCACTCAAAGCCAAACCAAACCAAAACCCCACCAACACCCAAACCAGCACTCAAACCCAAACCAAACCAATACCCCACCAATACCCAAACCAAAACCCCACCAAAACCCCACCAATACCCAAACCAAACCAGCACTCAAACCCAAACCAAACCCAAACCAAACCAAAACCCCACCAATACCCAAACCAAACCAGCACTCAAACCCAAACCAAACCAAAACCCAACCAAAACCCCACCAATACCCAAACCAAACCAAAACCCCACCAAAAGCCCACCAATACCCAAACCAAACCAGCACTCAAACCCAAACTTAACCAATACACAAACCAGCACTCAAACCCAAACCAGCACTCAAAGCCAAACCAAAACCCCACCAATACCCAAACCAGCACTCAAACCCAAACCAAACCAAAACCCCACCAAAACCCCACCAATACCCAAACCAAACCAGCACTCAAACCCAAACTTAACCAATACCCAAACCAGCACTCAAACCCAAACCAAACCAAAACCCCACCAAAAGCCCACCAATACCCAAACCAAACCAGCACTCAAACCCAAACTTAACCAATACACAAACCAGCACTCAAACCCAAACCAGCACTCAAAGCCAAACCAAACCAAAACCCAACCAATATCCAAACCAGCACAGAAACCCAAACCAGCACTCGAAACCAAACCAAACCAAAACCCCACCAATACCCAAACCAAACCAGCACTCAAACCCAAACCAGCACTCAAACCCAAACCAAACCAAAACCCCACCAATACCCAAACCAGCACTCGAAACCAAACCAAACCAAAACCCCACCAATACCCAAACCAAACCAGCACTCAAACCCAAACCAGCACTCAAACCCAAACCAAACCAAAACCCCACCAATACCCAAACCAGCACTCAAACCCAAACCAAACCAAAACCCCACCAATACCCAAACCAGCACTCAAACCCCACAAATACCCAAACCAGCACTCAAAGCCAAACCAGCACTCAAACCCAAATCAGCACTCAAACCCAAACCAGCACTCAAAACCAAACCAAACCAAAACCCAACCAATACCCAAACCAGCACTCAAACCCCACCAATACCCAAACCAGCACTCAAACCCAAACCAAACCCCCACCAAAACCCAAACCAGCACTTAAACCCCACAAATACCCAAACCAGCACTCAAAGCCAAACCAGCACTCAAAACCAAACCAAACCAAAACCCAACCAATACCCAAACCAGCACTCAAACCCAAACCAGCACTCAAAACCAAATCAGCACTCAAACCCAAACCAGCACTCAAAACCAAACCAGCACTCAAAACCAAACCAAACCAAAACCCAACCAATACCCAAACCAGCACTCAAAACCAAACCAAACCAAAACCCAACCAATACCCAAACCAGCACTCAAACCCAAACCAGCACTCAAACCCAAACCAGCACTCAAACCCCACCAATACCCAAACCAGCACTCAAACCCAAACCAAACCAAAACCCCACCAATACCCAAACCAGCACTCAAACCCAAACCAAAACCCCACCAATACCCAAACCAGCACTCAAACCCAAACCAAACCAAAACCCCACCAATACCCAAACCAGCACTCAAACCCAAACCAAACCAAAACCCCACCAATACCAGCACAAACCAGCACAGAAACCCAAACCAGCACTCAAAACCAAACCAAGCCAAAACCCAACTAATACCCAAACCAGCACAGAAACCCAAACCAGCACTCAAACCCAAACCAGCACTCAAACCCAAACCACAACCAATACCCATACCAAACCCCAACCAATTTCCAAACCAAAACCCCACCAATATCCAAACCAGCTCTCAAACCCAAACCAAAACAAAACCCAACCAATATCCAAACCAGCACTCAAACCAAAACAAAACCCAACCAATATCCAAACCAAACCAGCACTCAAACCCAAACCAGCACTCAAACCCAAACCAGCACTCAAAACCCACCAATACCCAAACCAGCACTCAAACCCAAACGAAAACCAAACCAATACCCAAACCGAACCCCAACCAATACCCAAACCAAACCCCAACCAATACCCAAACCGAACCCCAACCAATACCCAAACCAAACCCCAACCAATACCCAAACCAAACCCCAAACAATACCCAAACCAAACCCCAACCAATACCCAAACCAAACCCCAAACAATACCCAAACCAAACCCCAACCAATACCCAAACCAAACCAATACCCAAACCAAACTCCAACCAATACCCAAACCAAACCAGAACCAATACTCAAACCAAACCCCAACACCCAAACCAAACCCCACCAATATCCAAACCACAACCAATACCCATACCAAACCCCAACCAATTTCCAAACCAAACCCAAAACAATACCCAAATCAAACACCACTAATAACCAAACCAAACCCCACCAATACCCAAACCAAACCCCACTAATAACCAAACCCCAACCAATACCCAAACCAAACCCCACCAAACCCCAACCAAAACTAAACCCAAACTAAAACTAAATTCTGACCACAACCGCCACCACAACCCACACCCACCCAGCACCCGCCACCCAGACATGCTGATAAAAGCACAAACACAAGCAGACAGCAGGCGGCGGAGGAACCGGCGTTCTTACAGAACTCTTACACTGGGAGCAGAGCGGGGTCTCCGGGGACCGATGGAGATACGGGTCTCTTTCTGCTGAAAGAAAATCAGCTTTTAAAACAGATTCAACAGAAACTTTAGTGCAACATCTGTAATACGATTCACACAACCTATCGCTATAAACAACAGCTGTTACTACGGCAACATACTTTTCTCCCGTACGGGATCAGTAACCACATCACTCAGACTCGAGATGATTCAGACATGAGGTCACTGACCTGCACTGCAGAGAGCGGCTGAACTGATTCCAGAGCAGTGTGGATGGAGGAATAAGCAGTGGAGAGAGAGAGAACTGACTGGAGGACTGACTGGAGGACTGACTGGAGGACTGTTCATCGTCTGCTCACTGACTGACTGTTAGTGAACACTGAACCTTCACCGGCGATTCACCGACGATTCACCAACGATTCACCAACGATTCACCAACGAATCACCAACGATTCACCGACGATTCACCAACGATTCACCAACGATTCACCAACGATTCACCAACGATTCACAGACGATTCACCAACGATTC
>CM038718.1:37485203-37487703 GCA_021613375.1 Megaleporinus macrocephalus
GAGTGTCTGCGGTGGTGAGTGAGTGAGTGTCTGCGGTGGTGAGTGAGTGTGTGCGGTGGTGAGTGAGTGAGTGTGTGCGGTGGTGAGTGAGTGAGTGTCTGCGGTGGTGAGTGAGTGAGTGTCTGCGGTGGTGAGTGAGTGAGTGTCTGCGGTGGTGAGTGAGTGAGTGTGCGGTGGTGAGTGAGTGAGTGTCTGCGGTGGTGAGTGAGTGAGTGTGTGCGGTGGTGAGTGAGTGAGTGTCTGCGGTGGTGAGTGAGTGAGTGTCTGCGGTGGTGAGTGAGTGAGTGTGTGCGGTGGTGAGTGAGTGAGTGTCTGCGGTGGTGAGTGAGTGAGTGTCTGCGGTGGTGAGTGAGTGAGTGTCTGCGGTGGTGAGTGAGTGTCTGCGGTGGTGAGTGAGTGAGTGTCTGCGGTGGTGAGTGAGTGAGTGTCTGCGGTGGTGAGTGAGTGTGTGCGGTGGTGAGTGAGTGAGTGTCTGCGGTGGTGAGTGAGTGTGTGCGGTGGTGAGTGAGTGAGTGTCTGCGGTGGTGAGTGAGTGAGTGTCTGCGGTGGTGAGTGAGTGAGTGTGTGCGGTGGTGAGTGAGTGAGTGTGTGTGGTGAGTGAGTGAGTGTGTGTGGTGGTGAGTGAGTGAGTGTGTGTGGTGAGTGAGTGAGTGTGTGCGGTGGTGAGTGAGTGAGTGTGTGTGGTGGTGAGTGAGTGAGTGTCTGCGGTGGTGAGTGAGTGTGTGCGGTGGTGAGTGAGTGAGTGTCTGCGGTGGTAAGTGAGTGAGTGTCTGCGGTGGTGAGTGAGTGAGTGAGTGTGTGCGGTGGTGAGTGAGTGAGTGTGTGCGGTGGTGAGTGAGTGAGTGTGTGTGGTGAGTGAGTGAGTGTGTGTGGTGGTGAGTGAGTGAGTGTGTGTGGTGAGTGAGTGAGTGTGTGCGGTGGTGAGTGAGTGAGTGTGTGCGGTGGTGAGTGAGTGAGTGTGTGTGGTGAGTGAGTGAGTGTGTGTGGTGGTGAGTGAGTGAGTGTGTGTGGTGAGTGAGTGAGTGTGTGCGGTGGTGAGTGAGTGAGTGTGTGTGGTGGTGAGTGAGTGAGTGTCTGCGGTGGTGAGTGAGTGTGTGCGGTGGTGAGTGAGTGAGTGTCTGCGGTGGTGAGTGAGTGAGTGAGTGTCTGCGGTGGTGAGTGAGTGAGTGTGTGCGGTGGTGAGTGAGTGAGTGTCTGCGGTGGTGAGTGAGTGAGTGTCTGCGGTGGTGAGTGAGTGAGTGTCTGCGGTGGTGAGTGAGTGAGTGTCTGCGGTGGTGAGTGAGTGTGTGTGTGGTGGTGAGTGAGTGAGTGTCTGCGGTGGTGAGTGAGTGAGTGTCTGCGGTGGTGAGTGAGTGAGTGTCTGCGGTGGTGAGTGAGTGTGTGCGGTGGTGAGTGAGTGAGTGTCTGCGGTGGTGAGTGAGTGAGTGTCTGCGGTGGTGAGTGAGTGTGTGTGTGGTGGTGAGTGAGTGAGTGTCTGCGGTGGTGAGTGAGTGAGTGTCTGCGGTGGTGAGTGAGTGAGTGTCTGCGGTGGTGAGTGAGTGTGTGCGGTGGGTGGTGAGTGAGTGAGTGTGTGCGGTGGTGAGTGAGTGAGTGTCTGCGGTGGTGAGTGAGTGAGTGTCTGCGGTGGTGAGTGAGTGAGTGTCTGCGGTGGTGAGTGAAGTGAGTGTGCGGTGGTGAGTGAGGTGAGTGTCTGCGGTGGTGAGTGAGTGAGTGTGTGCGGTGGTGAGTGAGTGAGTGTCTGCGGTGGTGAGTGAGTGAGTGTCTGCGGTGGTGAGTGAGTGAGTGTCTGCGGGTGGTGAGTGAAGTGAGTGTGTGCGGTGGTGAGTGAGTGAGTGTCTGCGGTGGTGAGTGAGTGAGTGTCTGCGGTGGTGAGTGAGTGAGTGTCTTGCGGTGGTGAGTGAGTGTCTGCGGTGGTGAGTGAGTGAGTGAGTGTCTGCCGGTGGTGAGTGATGTGAGTGTCTGCGGTGGTGAGTGAGTGTGTGCGGTGGTGAAGTGAGTGAGTGTCTGCGGTGGTGAGTGAGTGTGTGCGGTGGTGAGTGAGTGAGTGTCTGCGGTGGTGAGTGAGGTGAGTGTCTGCAGGTGGTGAGTGAGTGAGTGTGTGCGGTGGTGAGTGAGTGAGTGTGTGTGGTGAGTGAGTGAGTGTGTGTGGTGGTGAGTGAGTGAGTGTGTGTGGTGAGTGAGTGAGTGTGTGCGGTGAGTGAGTGAGTGAGTGTGTGTGGTGGTGAGTGAGTGAGTGTCTGCGGTGGTGAGTGAGTGTGTGCGGTGGTGAGTGAGTGAGTGTCTGCGGTGGTAAGTGAGTGAGTGTCTGCGGTGGTGAGTGAGTGAGTGAGTGTGTGCGGGTGGTGAGTGAGTGAGTGTGTGGGGTGGTGAGTGAGTGAGTGTGTGTGGTGAGTGAGTGAGTGTGTGTGGTGGTGAGTGAGTGAGTGTGTGCGGTGGTGAGTGAGTGAGTGTGTGCGGTGGTGAGTGAGTGAGTGTGTGTGGTGAGTGAGTGAGTGTGTGT
>CM038718.1:37492703-37505203 GCA_021613375.1 Megaleporinus macrocephalus
TAACACAGTCAGAACTTACACCAGCTCCTCTACACACAGTCAGAAACCTACACCAGCTCTCTAACACAGTCAGAACCTACACAAGCTCCTCACCAGCTCCTCTAACACAGTCAGAACTTACACCAGCTCCTCACCAGCTCCTCTAACACAGTCAGAACCTACACCAGCTCCTCTATTAGTCAGAAGCTACACCAGCTCCTCTAACACAGTCAGAACTTACACCAGTCTGGCTCAAACACAGTCAGAATGTACACCAGCTCCTCTAAACACAGTCCAGAACTTACACCAGCTCCTCACCAGCTCCTCTAACACAGTCAGAACCTACACCAGCTCCTCTATTAGTCAGAAGCTACACCAGCTCCTCTAACACAGTCAGAACTTACACCAGCTGCTCAAACACAGTCAGAACTTACATCAGCTCCTCTAACACAGTCAGAACTTGCACCAGCTCCTCACCAGCTCCTCTAACACAGTCAGAACTTACACCAGCTCCTCTAACACAGTCAGAACCTACACCAGCTCCTCTAACACAGTCAGAACCTACACAAGCTCCTCACCAGCTCCTCTAACACAGTCAGAACTTACACCAGCTCCTCACCAGCTCCTCTAACAGTCAGAACCTACACCAGCTCCTCTATTAGTCAGAAGCTACACCAGCTCCTCTAACACAGTCAGAACTTACACCAGCTGCTCAAACACAGTCAGAACTTACACCATCTCCTCAAACACAGTCAGAACTTACACCAGCTCCTCTAACACAGTCAGAACCTACACCAGCTCCTCTAACACAGTCAGAACTTACACCAGCTCCTCTAACACAGTCAGAACCTACACCAGCTCCTCTAACACAGTCAGAACTTACACCAGCTCCTCTAACACAGTCGGAACCTACACCAGCTCCTCTAACACAGTCAGAACTTACACCAGCTCCTCACCAGCTCCTCTAACACAGTCAGAACCTACACCAGCTCCTCTATTAGTCAGAAGCTACACCAGCTCCTCTAACACAGTCAGAACTTACACCAGCTGCTCAAACACAGTCAGAACTTACACCATCTCCTCAAACACAGTCAGAACTTACACCAGCTCCTCTAACACAGTCAGAACCTACACCAGCTCCTCTAACACAGTCAGAACTTACACCAGCTCCTCTAACACAGTCAGAACCTACACCAGCTCCTCTAACACAGTCAGAACCTACACCAGCTCCTATAACACAGTCAGAACTTACACCAGCTCCTCTAACACAGTCGGAACCTACACCAGCTCCTCTAACACAGTCAGAACTTACACCAGCTCCTCACCAGCTCCTCTAACACAGTCAGAACCTACACCAGCTCCTCTATTAGTCAGAAGCTACACCAGCTCCTCTAACACAGTCAGAACTTACACCAGCTGCTCAAACACAGTCAGAACTTACACCAGCTGCTCAAACACAGTCAGAACTTACACCATCTCCTCAAACACAGTCAGAACTTACAACAGCTCCTCGCCAGCTCCTCTAACACAGTCAGAACTTACAACAGCTCCTCTAACACAGTCAGAACCTACACCAGCTCCTCTAACACAGTCAGAACCTACACAAGCTCCTCACCAGCTCCTCTAACACAGTCAGAACTTACACCAGCTCCTCACCAGCTCCTCTAACAGTCAGAACCTACACCAGCTCCTCTAACACAGTCAGAACCTACACCAGCTCCTCTAACACAGTCAGAACTTACACCAGCTCCTCACCAGCTCCTCTAACACAGTCAGAACTTACACCAGCTCCTCTAACACAGTCAGAACCTACACCAGCTCCTCTAACACAGTCAGAACTTACACCAGCTCCTCTAACACAGTCAGAACCTACACCAGCTCCTCTAACACAGTCAGAACTTACACCAGCTCCTCACCATCTCCTCTAACACAGTAAGAACTAACACCAGCTCCTCACCAGCTCCTCCCCAGCTCCTCTAACACAGTCAGAACTTACACCAGCTCCACACCAGCTCCTATAACACAGTCAAAACTTACACCAGCTCCTTACCAGCTCCTCTAACACAGTCAGAACCTACACCAGCTCCTCTAACACAGTCAGAACCTACACCAGCTCCTCACCAGCTCCTCTTACACAGTCAGAACCTACACCAGCTCCTCTAACACAGTCAGAACTTACACCAGCTCCTCACCAGCTCCTCTAACACAGTCAGAATTTACGCCAGCTCCTCACCAGCTCCTCTTACACAGTCAGAACCTACACCAGCTCCTCTAACACAGTCAGAACTTACACCAGCTCCTCACCAGCTCCTCTAACACAATCAGAACTTACACCAGCTCCTCTAACACAGTCAGAACTTACACCAGCTCCCTCATACACTCAATCAGAAACTTACACCAGCTCCTCTAACACAGTCAGAAACTTACACCAGCTCCTCTAACACAGTCAGACTTACACCAGCTCCTCTATCACACAGTACAGAACTTACACCAGCTCCTCTAACACAGTCAGAACCTACACCAGCTCTCTAAACACAGTCAGAGCCTTCACCAGCTCCTCTATCATCAGTCAGAACCTACCCAGCTCTAAACACAGTCAGAACTTACACCAGCTCCTCTAACACAGTCAGAGCCTACACCAGCTCCTCGCCAGCTCCTCTAACACAGTCAGAACTTACACCAGCTCCTCTAACACAGTCAGAACCTACACCAGCTCCTCTAACACAGTCAGAACCTACACAAGCTCCTCACCAGCTCCTCTAACACAGTCAGAACTTACACCAGCTCCTCACCAGCTCCTCTAACACAGTCAGAACCTACACCAGCTCCTCTATTAGTCAGAAGCTACACCAGCTCCTCTAACACAGTCAGAACTTACACCAGCTGCTCAAACACAGTCAGAACTTACACCAGCTCCTCTAACACAGTCAGAACTTACACCAGCTCCTCTAACACAGTCAGAGCCTACACCAGCTCCTCACCAGCTCCTCTAACAAGTGTCAGAAACATTACAGTCAGCTCCCTCTAACACAAGTCAGAACTTGTCACCATGCTCCTCACCAGCTCCTCATCTAACACAGTCAGAACTATACACGAAACAGCTCCTCTATACACAGTCAGAACTTACAACAGCTCCTCGCCAGCTCCTCTAACATGTCAGATACTTACTCCAGCTCTCCTGCTACACAGTCAGAACCTACACCAGCTCCTCTAACACAGTCAGAACCTACAACAAGTCCCTCACCAGTCTCCTTTCTAACACAGTCAGTCAGAACTTACACAGCACGCTCACTACACAGCTCCTCTAACACAGAAACCGACACCAGCTCCTCTAACACTCAGACCACACCAGCTCCTCTAGACTCAGTTCAGAACTTACCCAGCTGCTCAAACACAGTCAGAACTTACACCCATCTCCTCAAACACCAGTCCATGAAACTTACACTAGCTCCTCTAACACAGTACAGAACCTACACCAGCTCCTCTAACACAGTCAGAACTGTACACCAGCTCCTCTCTAACACAGTCAGACTTTCACCAGCTCCTATAACACAGTCAGAACTTACACCAGCTCCTCTAACACAGTCGGAACCTGACACCAGCTCCTCTAAACACAGTCAGAACTTACACCAGCTCCTCACCCAGCTCTCTCTAAACACAGTCAGAACCTACACCAGCTCCTCTATTAGTCAGAAGCTACATCCAGCTCCTCTAACACAGTCAGTACTTTACACCAGCTGCTCAAAAAGCACAGCTCTGTCAGAAACCTACACCAGCTCCTCAAACACAGTCAGAACTTACTCCATCTCCTCAAACACAAGTCAGAACTTACACCAGCTCCTCTAACACAGGTCAGAACCTCCACCCGCTCCTCTAACACAGTCAGAACTTACAACCCAGCTTCCTATAACACCAGTCAGAACCTTCACGAGTCTCCTCTAACACAGTCAGAAACTTACACAGCTCCTCACCAGCTCCTCTTACACAGTCAGAACCGACACCAGCTCCTCTTACACAGCTCAGAACTTACCAGCTCCTCTAACACAGTCAGAACCTTACACCAGCTCCTCTAACACAGTTCAGAACTTACCCAGCTACTCTAAACACAGTCAGAACCTACACAGCTCCTCTAACACAGTCAGAACTTAACCCAGCTCCTCACCATCTCGCTAACACAGTAAGAACTATCACAGCTCCTCACCAGCTCCTCCCCAGCTCTCTAACACAGTCAGAACTTACACCAGATCCTCTACCAGCTCCTATGACACAGTCAGAACTTACACCAGCTCCTCAAGCTCCTCTAACACAGTCAGATACCTACACCAGATCCCTAAACAGTCAGAAACCTTACACCAGCATCCTCTAACACAATCAGAACTTACACCAGCATCCTCACCAAGCTCCTCTTACACAGTCAGAACCTACACCAGCTCCTCTTAACTCAGTCAGACATCATATTACACCAGCTCCTCACCACGCTCCTCTTACACAGTCAGAACCTACACCAGCTCCCTCTAACACAGTCAGAACACGTTACACCAGCTCTCTCACCAGCTCCTCTAACACAGTCAGAATTTCACGCCCTAGCTTCCCTCACCAGCTTCCTACTTACACAGTCAGAACCTACACCAGCTCCTCTAACACAGTCAGAACTTACACCAGCTCCTCACCAGCTCCTCTAACACAATCAGAACTTACACCAGCTCCTCTAACACAGTCAGAACTTACACCAGCTCCTCAAACACAGTCAGAACTTACACCAGCTCCTCAAACACAGTCAGAACTTACACCATCTCCTCAAACACAGTCAGAACTTACACCAGCTCCGCTAACACAGTCAGAACTTACACCAGCTCCTCTAACACAGTCAGAACTTACACCAACTCCTCACCAGCTCCTCTAACACAGTCAGAACTTACACCAGCTCCTCTAAAACAGTCAGAACTTAGACCAGCTCCTCTAACACAGTCAGAACCTACACCAGCTCCTATAACACAGTCAGAACTTACACCAGCTCCTCACCAGCTCCTCTAACACAGTCAGAACTTACATCAGCTCCTCACCAGCTCCTCTAACACAGTCAGAACCTACACCAGCTCCTCTATTAGTCAGAACCTACACCAGCTCCTCTAACACAGTCAGAACTTACACCAGCTCCTCTAACACAGTCAGAACCTACACCAGCTCCTATAACACAGTCAGAACCTACACCAGCTCCTCACCAGCTCCTCTAACACAATCAGAACTAACACCAGCTCTTCACCAGCTCCTCCCCAGCTCCTCTAACACAGCCAGAACTTACACCAGCTCCTCTAACACAGTCAGAACCTACACCAGCTCCTCTAACACAGTTTCAGAACTTACACCAGCTCCTCTTAACACAGTCAGAACTTACACAGCTCCTCTAACACAGTCCAGAACTTACACCAGCTCCTCACCAGCTCCTCCCCAGCTCAGAACTTACAGTCAGAACTTACACCAGCTCCTCTAACACAGTCAGAACCTACACCAGCTCCTCTAACACAGTCAGAACTTACACCAGCTCCTCACCAGCTCATCTAACACAGTCAGAACTTACACCAGCTCCTCTAACACAGTCAGAACCTACACCAGCTCCTCTAACACAGTCAGAACTTACACCAGCTCCTCACCAGCTCCTCTAACACAGTCAGAACTTACACCAGGTCCTCACCAGCTCCTCTAACACAGTCAGAACCTACACCAACCCTTCTATTAGTCAGAAGCTACACCAGCTCCTCTAACACAGTCAGAACTTACACCAACCCTTCTATTAGTCAGAAGCTACACCAGCTCCTCTAACACAGTCAGAACCTACACCAACCCTTCTATTAGTCAGAAGCTACACCAGCTCCTCTAACACAGTCAGAACTTACACCACCTCCTCACCAGGTCCTCTAACACAGTCAGAACTTACACCATCTCCTCAAACACAGTCAGAACTTACACCAGCTCCGCTAACACAGTCAGAACCTACACCAGCTCCTCACCAGCTCCACTAACACAGTCAAAACCTACACCAGCTCCTCTAAAACAGTCAGAACTTACACCAGCTCCTCTAACACAGTCAGAACCTACACCAGCTCCTCCAACACAGTCAGAACTTACACCAGCTCCTCACCATCTCCTCTAACACAGTAAGAACTAACACCAGCTCCTCACCAGCTCCTCCCCAGCTTTTCTAACACAGTCAGAACCTACACCAGCTCCTCTAACACAGTCAGAACTTACACCAGCTCCTCTAACACAGTCAGAACCTACACCAGCTCCTCTAACACAGTCAGAACTTACACCAGCTCCTTTAACACAGTCAGAACCTACACCAGCTCCTCACCAGCTCCTCTAACACAGTCAGAACTTACACCAGCTCCTCACCAGCCCCTCTAACACAGTCAGAACTTACACCAGCTCCTCACCAGCTCCTCTAACACAGTCAGAACTTACACCAGCTCCTCACCAGCTCCTCTAACACAGTCAGAACTTATACCAGCTCTTCACCAGCTCCTCCCCAGCTCCTCTAACACAGCCAGAACTTACACCAGCTCCTCTAACACAGTCAGAACCTACACCAGCTCCTCTAACACAGTTAGAACTTACACCAGCTCCTCTAACACAGTCAGAACTTACACCAGCTCCTCTAACACAGTCAGAACTTACACCAGCTCCTCACCAGCTCCTCTCCAGCTCAGAACTTACAGTCAGAACTTACACCAGCTCCTCTAACACAGTCAGAACATACACCAGCTCCTCTAACATAGTCAGAACTTACACCAGCTCCTCACCAGCTCATCTAACACAGTCAGAACTTACACCAGCTCCTCTAACACAGTCAGAACCTACACCAGCTCCTCTAACACAGTCAGAACTTACTCCACTCCTCACCAGCTGCCTCTAAATCACAGTCAGGATACTTACACCAGGTCCTCACCAGCTACCTCTAACACATGTCAGAACCTACACCAACCCTTCTATTTGGTCAGAAGCTACACCAGCTCCTCTAACACAGTCAGAACTTTCACACCTCCCACCAGGTCCTCTAACACAGTCCGAAACTACACCATCTCCTCAAACACAGTCAGAACTTACACCAGCTCCGCTAACACAGTCAGAACCTACACCAGCTCCTCACCAGCTCCTCTAACACAGTCAGAACCTACACCAGCTCCTCTAAAACAGTCAGAACTTACACCAGCTCCTCTATCACCAGTCAGACCTACACCAGTCCTCCAACACAGTCAGAACTTTACACCAGCTCCTCTCCATCTCCTTAAAACAGTAGTACTAACACCAGCTCCCACCAGGCCTCCCCACTTTTCTAACACAGTCAGAACCCTACACCAGCTCCTCTAACAACAGTCAGAACTTACACCAGCTCCTCTAACACAGTCAGAACCTTACACCAGCTCCTCTAACACAGCAGAACCTACACCTGCTCCTCTAAACACAGTAGACTTACACCAGCTCCTTTAACACAGTCAGAACATGACACCTGCTCCTCTAACACAGTCAAAACTTACACCAGCTTCTCCAAAACACAGTCAGAACCTACACCAGCTCCCTCTAACACAGTCAGAACCTACCACCAGCTCCTCTAACACAGTCAGAACTTTCTCCAGCTCCTAACACAGTCAGAACTTACACCAGCTCCTCTAACACAGTCTGAACCTACACCAGCTCCTCATTAAACCACAGTCAGAACTTACTCCAGCTCCTTTACACAGTCAGTCCTTACACCTGCTCTCAATCACTGTCAGAACCTTTCACCAGCTCCTCAAACACAGTAGATCCTACGTCACAGCTCCTCTTACTCAGTCTGAAACACCTGCCCCTCTAACACAGTCAGAGACTTACACTGTCCTTCACCAGCTCCTTACACAGTCCTACAGTCACGATCCTACCAGCTCTCAAACACAGTCAGAACTTACACCAGCTCCTCACCAGCTCGCTCTAACACAGTCTGATCACGCCGACTTACACCAGCTCCTCTACATCAGTCAGAACCTTTCTCCAGCTCCTCACAGCTCTCTGTTAAACAGTCAGAACTTACACCAGCTCCTCACCAGCTCCTCTAACACAGTCAGAAACTTACACAGCTCCTACACCAGCTTCCTCTAACACAGTCCGCAAAACTTTCACAGCCAGCTCCTCACCAGCTCCTCCTAACACAGTCAGAAACTTACACCATGCTCCTCACCAGCTCTCTAACACGACAGAACTTACCCAGCTCCTCAAAAGCTCCTCAGCCAGTCAGAACCTACACAGCTCTACTCTCACACAGTCAGAACGTTTACACCAGCTCCTCACCAGCTCCTCTAACACAGTCAGAACTTACACCAGCTCCTCAAACACAGTCAGAACTTACACCAGCTCCTCAAACACAGTCAGAACTTACACCAGCTCCGCTAACACAGTCAGAACCTACACCAGCTCCTCACCAGCTCCTCTAACACAGTCAGAACCTACACCAGCTCCTCTAACACAGTCAGAACCTACACCAGCTCCTCTAACACAGTCAGAACTTACACCAGCTCCTCACCATCTCCTCTAACACAGTCAGAACTTACAGCTCCTCTATACAGTCAGAACTTACACCACTCCTCTAAACACAGTCAGAACTTACACCAGCTCCTTAACACAGTCAGGAAACTACACAGCTCTCTGCTCCTCTAACACAGTCAGAACTTACACCAGCTCCTCACCAGCTCCTCTAACACAGTCAGAACTTACACCAGCTCCTCTAACACAGTCAGAACTTACACGAGCACCTAAAAACTTCACACACAGGATTCTCAAACAAGCTCCTGCAGGAACGTTCTCCTTATGAACCTCCTCGTATCTCTGTGGGCGGTAGGAGTCCAAGGTAGGAGGGTGTAACAGAGTGGACAGTGAACTGAAGCTAATAGGCTAATACACACTACAAGTCAGAAGTTTGGAGACCCCTACCTGGGGATATGTGTATAACTATAAAGGTAAACAGTGAAGTTGGAGCCCATGTACACAAATATTTTATAAGAGCTATAAAACCCCCAAACCTGTTTATCAGAACAAGATCTCAGCATCTACACTATCTTCTTCAGTCCTGTTAGAGAAGCAGCTCATGTGGCTCCTCATGAAGCTGCTGGTCAGAATGTTCAAAGTATGTAAAAACATGCATCAGAGCAAATGAGCTCATTTCAAAAGACCCTCTAAACATTCTTTAAACACAACCAGATGTTTAATTCTTTTCCAGGAATAATTCCATACCGACTATTCTATAGTTCTGATCTCCTCACACTTATTCACTAATATTAGTACTATTAATACAGTACACAGAAGAAGAACCTTACTCACTAATATTAGTACTATTAATATAGTACACAAAAGAATAACCTCACTCAATAATATTATTACTATTAATATAGTACACAAAAGAATAACCTCACTCACTATTATTATTACTATTAATATAGTACACATAAGAAGAACCTTACTCACTAATATTATTACTATTAATATTGTACACATAAGAACAACATTATTCACTAATATTAGTACTATTAATATAGTACACATAAGAAGAACGTACTCACTAATATTAGTACTATTAATATAGTACTCACATTAAGAACAACCTTACTCACTTAATATTATTACTATTAATATAGTACACATAAGAAGAACCTTACTCACTAAATATAGAAATATTATATAGTACACATACGAAGAACTACTCTAGTACTCACTATTATGTAATGAACAATTACTCACTATTATTTATTATATTAATATAGTACACATGAACACCTTTATTCACACTAATATTATTACTGTTTTAATATAGCTACACTAGAAAAGAACCTTACTCACTAATTTTATTACTGTGAATAGAGTACACATAAGAATAAACTTCTACTAATGTTTTACTATTTATATAGTACACATAAGAATAACCCTTTACTACTGCACTATACTATTAAACATTTATCAACTAGTAATATATATTACACATAAGACAACCTTACTCTCTAATATTATTACTATTTATATAGTACAGTTAAGAACTCCTTACCACTTATACTATTTATTATAGTACAAATAAGAAGACCCGTTACTCACTAATATTAGTACTATTAATATAGTACACATAAGAAGAACCTTACTCCACTAATATTACAAACTATTAATATATTACACATAAGAACAACCTTACTCACTATAAATTATTACTATTAATATAGTACACATAGTGAACAACCTTTACTCATCTAGTTTATTATTACTATTAAATATAGTACACATAAGAAGAACCTTACTCACTAATATTAGTAACTATTAATATAGTACACATAAGAAGAACCTTACTCACTAATATTAGTACTATTAATATAGTACACCAAGAACAACCTTACTCACTAATATATTATTACTATTAATTAGTACACTAGAGACAACCTTATCACTAATATTAATTACTGTTAATAGAGTACACATAAAATAGAACCTTACTCACTAATATTATTACTATTAATATAGTACACATAAGAATAACCTTACTCACTAATATTATTACTATTAATATAGTACACATAAGAATAACCTTACTCGCTAATATTACAACTATTAATATATTACACATAAGAACAACCTTACTCACTAATATTATTACTATTAATATAGTACACAAGAACAACCTTACTCACTAATATTATTACTATTAATATAGTACACATAAGAACAACCTCACTCACTAATATTATTACTATTAATATAGTGCACAAGAACAACCTTACTCACTAATATTATTACTTGTGTAGTGCACAAGAACAACCTTATTCACTAATATTATTACTATTAATATAGTACACATAAGAACAACCTCACTCACTAATATTATTACTATTAATATAGTACACATAAGAACAACCTCACTCACTAATATTATTACTATTAATATAGTGCACAAGAACAACCTTACTCACTAATATTATTACTGTTAATATAGTACACATAAGAACAACCTTACTCACTAATATTATTACTATTAATATAGTGCACAAGAACAACCTTACTCACTAATATTATTACTATTAATATAGTACACATAAGAACAACCTTACTCACTAATATTATTACTATTAATATAGTGCACAAGAACAACCTCACTCACTAATATTATCACTATTAATATAGTACACATAAGAACAACCTTACTCACTAATATTATTACTATTAATATAGTGCACAAGAACAACCTTACTCACTAATATTATTACTATTAATATAGTACACATAAGAACAACCTTACTCACTAATATTATTACTATTAATATAGTACACAAGAACAACCTCACTCACTAATATTATTACTATTAATATAGTACACATAAGAACAACCTTACTCACTAATATTATTACTATTAATATAGTACACAAGAACAACCTCACTCACTAATATTATTACTATTAATATAGTACACATAAGAAGAACCTCACTCACTAATATTATTACTATTAATATAGTGCACATAAGAATAACCTTACTCACTAATATTATTACTATTAATATAGTGCACAAGAACAACCTTACTCACTAATATTATTACTATTAATATAGTACACATAAGAACAACCTTACTCACTAATATTATTACTATTAATATAGTACACATAAGAACAACCTCACTCACTAATATTATTACTATTAATATAGTGCACATAAGAATAACCTTACTCACTAATATTATTACTATTAATATAGTGCACAAGAACAACCTTACTCACTAATATTATTACTATTAATATAGTACACATAAGAACAACCTCACTCACTAATATTATTACTATTAATATAGTACACATAAGAACAACCTTACTCACTAATATTATTACTATTAATATAGTACACAAGAACAACCTCACTCACTAATATTATTACTATTAATATAGTACACATAAGAAGAACCTCACTCACTAATATTATTACTATTAATATAGTACACATAAGAACAACCTCACTCACTAATATTATTACTATTAATATATTACACATAAGAACAACCTTACTCACTAATATTATTACTGTTAATATAGTACACAAGAACAACCTTACTCACTAATATTATTACTATTAATATAGTACACATAAGAATAACCTCACTCACTAATATTATCACTATTAATATAGTTCACATAAGAATAACCTCACTCACTAATATTATTACTGTTAATATAGTACACAAGAACAACCTTATTCACTAATATTATTACTATTAATATAGTACACATAAGAACAACCTTACTCACTAATATTATTACTATTAATATAGTACACATAAGAATAACCTCACTCACTAATATTATTACTGTTAATATAGTACACATAAGAATAACCTCACTCACTAATATTATTACTATTAATATAGTACACAAGAACAACCTTATTCACTAATATTATTACTATTAATATAGTACACATAAGAACAACCTTACTCACTAATATTATTACTATTAATATAGTACACAAG
>CM038718.1:37510203-37525203 GCA_021613375.1 Megaleporinus macrocephalus
CTGGGTTATCTGGGTTTATCTGGGTTTAACTGGTTTAACTGGTTTAACTGGGTATAACTGGGCTTATCTGGGTTATCTGGGTTTAACTTGGTTATCTGGGTGTAACTGGGTTATCTGGGTTTAACTGGGCTTAACTAGGTTTAACTGGGTTATCTGGGTTTAACTGGGTATAACTGGGTTTAACTGGGTTTAACTGGGTTATCTGGGTTTAACTGGGCTTAACTGGGCTTAACTGGGCGTAACTGGGTTATCTGGGTTCAACTGGGTTTAACTGGGTATAACTGGGTTTAAATGGGTTATTTGGGTTTAACTGGGCTTAACTGGGTTTAACTGGGCTTAACTGGGTTTAACTGGGTATAACTGGGTTATCTGGGGTTAACTGGGTTATCTGGGCTTAACTAGGTTATCTGGGTTTAACTGGGTTTAACTGGGCTTAACTGGGTTTAACTGGGCTTATCTGGGTTATCTGGGTTTAACTGGGTTATCTGGGTTTAACTGGCTTAACTGGGCTTAACTATGTTTAATTGGGTTATCTGGGTTTAACTGGGTTTAACTGGGTTTAACTGGGTTTAACCGGGTTTAACTGGGTTTAACTGGGTTATCTGGGTTTAACTGGGTTATCTGGGTTTAACTGGGTTTAACTGGGTTTAACTGGGTTTACCTGGGTTATCTTGGTTTAACTGGTTTAACTGGGCTTAACTGTGCTTAACTGGGTTTAACTGGGCTTAACTGGGTATAACTGGGGTTATCTGGGTTATCTGGGTTTAACTAGGTTTAACTGGGTATAACTGGGTTTAACTGGGTATAACTGGGGTTATCTGGGTTATCTGGGTTTAACTAGGTTTAACTGGGTATAACTGGGTTTAACTGGGTTTAACTGGGTTATCTGGGTTTAACTAGGTCATCTGGGTTTAACTGGGTTATCTGGGTTTAACTGGTTTAACTGGGCTTAACTATGTTTAACTGGGTTATCTGGGTTTAACTGTGTTAACTGGGTTTAACTGGGCATAACTGGGTTATCTGGGGTTAACTGGGTTATCTGGGCTTAACTAGGTTATCTGGGTTTAACTGGGTTTAACTGGGTTTAACTGGGTTTATCTGGGTTTAACTGGGTTTATCTGGGTTTAACTGGTTTAACTGGGTTTAACTGGGTTTAACTGGGTTTAACTGGGTTTAACTGGGCTTATCTGGGTTATCTGGGTTTAACTGGGTTATCTGGGTTTAACTGGGTTATCTGGGTTTAACTGGGCTTAACTAGGTTTAACTGGGTTATCTGGGTTTAACTGGGTATAACTGGGCTTAACTGGGTTTAACTGGGCTTAACTGGGTTTACCTGGGTTATCTTGGTTTAACTGGTTTAACTGGGCTTAACTGTGCTTAACTGGGTTTAACTGGGCTTAACTAGGTATAACTGGGCTTAACTGGGTTATCTGGGTTTAACTGGGTATAACTGGGTTATTTGGGTTTAACTGGGTTTAACTGGGTTATTTGGGTTTAACTGGGTTTAACTGGGTATAACTGGGTTATCTGGGGTTAACTGGGTTATCTGGGCTTAACTAGGTTATCTGGGTTTAACTGGGTTTAACTGGGTATAACTGGGTTATCTGGGTTTAACTGGTTTAACTGGGCCTAACTAAGTTTAACTGGGTTATCTGGGTTTAACTGGGTATAACTGGGTTTAACTGGGCTTAACTGGGTTTAACTGGGCTTAACTGGGTTTAACTGGGTTATCTGGGTTTAACTAGGTTTAACTGGGCTTAACTGGGTTTAACTGGGCTTAACTGGGTTATCTGGGTTTAACTGGGTTATCTGGGTTTAACTGGGTTTAACTGGGTTTAACTGGGTTTAACTGGGTTTAACTGGGTTTATCTGGGTTTAACTGGGTTATCTGGGTTTAACTGGGTTTAACTGGGTTTAACTGGGTTTAACTGGGCGGTCAGAAACCAGACCCTGACACTGGAGCGGAGTAACAGAGCACTCTGTTCACCGGACACTGTTTAATTATACAGGCTGGAAAAGCTCTGAGTGTGAGAGAGTGCGCGGGCGTGTAGACCTATTCAGTCATGCAGTTAGAGCTCCACCCATCCCCCTGTGAGGCACACCCAAACACCACCCCCCCCCCCCCGACCCCCCCCCACAGCAGGGGTCTGTTCAGTGTTCACTCTGAGAGGCTGATTTAGAACAGCAGGTGGGCGCGGAGATGAGGTCAGTTCTGTTCTCCGTCCAGACCAAAACACACCAACACCCTAAACGTCCTGCACACCATTAAAGCAACACCTGCAGCTCCAACAACGCCAACACTACCAGGAGCTACCGGACCCCCGAAGACCCCCAAAGACCCCCGAGAATGTATACTAGTGCTCAAACAACCAGAAATACTCATACAGAACTAAACGACATACACTGTAACACATTACATAACTGTAAATATTCAACATCCCCATCCTGTATATATAACATATAATTATATAAATACAGAGTATACCCCATACTAAATATAACTCTATACTGCAAATACAGAGTATACCCCCATACTAAATATAACTCTATACTGCAAATACAGAGTATACCCCCATACTAAATATAACTTTATACTGCAAATACAGAGTACGCCCCCATACTAAATATAACTCTATACTACAAATAGAGTATGCCCCCATACTAAATATAACTCTATACTGCAAATACAGAGTATACCCCCATACTAAATATAACTCTATACTGCAAATACAGATTATACCCCCATACTAAATATAACTCTATACTGCAAATACAGAGTATACCCCCATACTAAATATAATTCTATACTGCAAATACAGAGTATACCCCCATACTAAATATAAACCTATACGGCAAATACAGAGTATACTCCCATACTAAATATAACTCTATACTGCAAATACAGAGTATACCCCCATACTAAATATAACTCTATAATGCAAATACAGAGTATACCCCCATACTAAATATAACTCTATACTGCAAATACAGAGTATACCCCCATACTAAATATAAACCTATACTGCAAATACAGAGTATATCTACATGCTAAATATAAACCTATACTGCAAATACAGAGTATACCCCCATACTAAATATAAAACTATACTGCAAATAGAGTATACCCCCATACTAAATATAACTCTATACTGTAAATACAGAGTATACCCCCATACTAAATATAAACCTATACTGCAAATACAGAGTATACTCCCATACTAAATAGAACTCTATACTGCAAATACAGAGTATACCCTCATACTAAATAGAACTCTATACTGCAAATAGAGTATACCCACATACTAACTATAACTCTATACTGCAAATACAGAGTATACCCCATAATAAATATGACTCTATACTGCAAATACAGAGTATACCCCCATACTAAATATAACTCTATACTGCAAATACAGAGTATACCCCCATACTAAATATAACTCTATACTGCAAATACAGAGTATACCCCCATACTAAATATAACTCTATACTGCAAATACAGAGTATACTCCCATACTAAATATAACTCTATACTGCAAATACAGAGTATACCCCCATACTAAATAGAACTCTATACTGCAAATACAGAGTATACCCCCATACTAAATAGAACTCTATACTGCAAATACAGAGTATACCCTCATACTAAATAGAACTCTATACTGCAAATAGAGTATACCCACATACTAACTATAACTCTATACTGCAAATACAGAGTATACCCCATAATATATATAACTCTATACTGCAAATACAGAGTATACCCCCATACTAAATATAACTCTATACTGCAAATACAGAGTATACCCCCATACT
Source organism: Megaleporinus macrocephalus (assembly GCA_021613375.1). NCBI lineage: Eukaryota > Metazoa > Chordata > Actinopteri > Characiformes > Anostomidae > Megaleporinus > Megaleporinus macrocephalus. The sequence goes on from CM038718.1 coordinate 37,514,020, forward strand.
AAATATAACTCTATACTGCAAATACAGAGTATACCCCCCTACTAAATATAACTCTATACTACAAATACAGAGTATAACCCCATACTAAATATAACTCTATACTGCAAATACAGAGTATACCCCCATACTAAATATAACTCTATACTGCAACTACAGAGCATACCCCCATAATAAATATTAAACTATACTGCAAACAGAGTATACCCCCATACTAAATATAACTCTATACTGCAAATACAGAGTATACCCCATAATATATATAACTCTATACTGCAAATACAGAGTATACCCCCATACTAAATATAACTCTATACTGCAAATACAGAGTATACCCCCATACTAAATATAACTCTATACTGCAAATACAGAGTATACCCCCATACTAAACATAAACCTATACGGCAAATACAGAGTATACCCCCATACTAAATATAAACCTATACTGCAAATACAGAGTATACCCCATACTAAATATAAACCTATACTGCAAATACAGAGTATACCCCCATACTAAATATACATCTATACTGCAAATACAGAGTATATTTACATACTAAATATAACTCTGTACTGCAAATACAGAGTATACCCCCATACTAAATATAAACCTATACTGCAAATACAGAGTATACTCCCATACTAAATATAACTCTATACTGCAAATACAGAGTATACCCCCATACTAAATATAAACCTATACTGCAAATAGAGTATACCCCCATACTAAATATAACTCTATACTGTAAATACAGAGTATACCCCCATACTACATATAAACCTATACTGCAAATACAGATTATACCCCCATACTAAATATAACTCTATACTGCAAATACAGAGTATACCCCCATACTAAATATAATTCTATACTGCAAATACAGAGTATACCCCCATACTAAATATAAACCTATACGGCAAATACAGAGTATACTCCCATACTAAATATAACTCTATACTGCAAATACAGAGTATACCCCCATACTAAATATAACTCTATAATGCAAATACAGAGTATACCCCCATACTAAATATAAACCTATACTGCAAATACAGAGTATATCTACATGCTAAATATAAACCTATACTGCAAATACAGAGTATATCTACATGCTAAATATAAACCTATACTGCAAATACAGAGTATACCCCCATACTAAATATAAAACTATACTGCAAATAGAGTATACCCCCATACTAAATATAACTCTATACTGTAAATACAGAGTATACTCCCATACTAAATATAAACCTATACTGCAAATACAGAGTATACTCCCATACTAAATAGAACTCTATACTGCAAATACAGAGTATACCCTCATACTAAATAGAACTCTATACTGCAAATAGAGTATACCCACATACTAAATATAACTCTATACTGCAAATACAGAGTATACCCCATAATAAATATAACTCTATACTGCAAATACAGAGTATACCCCCATACTAAATATAACTCTATACTGCAAATACAGAGTATACCCCCATACTAAATATAAACCTATACTGCAAATACAGAGTATACCCCCATACTAAATATACATCTATACTGCAAATACAGAGTATATCTACATACTAAATATAACTCTATACTGCAAATACAGAGTATACCCCCATACTAAATAGAACTCTATACTGCAAATACAGAGTATACCCCCATACTAAATATAACTCTATACTGCAACTACAGAGCATACCCCCATAATAAATATTAAACTATACTGCAAACAGAGTATACCCCCATACTAAACATAAACCTATACGGCAAATACAGAGTATACCCCCATACTAAATATAAACCTATACTGCAAATACAGAGTATACCCCCATACTAAATATAAACCTATACGGCAAATACAGAGTATACTCCCATACTAAATATAACTCTATACTGCAAATACAGAGTATACCCCCATACTAAATATAAACCTATACTGCAAATAGAGTATACCCCCATACTAAATATAAACCTATACTGCAAATACAGAGTATACCCCCATACTAAATATAAACCTATACTGCAAATACAGAGTATATCTACATACTAAATATAACTCTGTACTGCAAATACAGAGTATACCCCCATACTAAATATAAACCTATACTGCAAATAGAGTATACCCCCATACTAAATATAACTCTATACTGTAAATACAGAGTATACCCCCATACTAAATATAAACCTATACTGCAAATACAGAGTATACTCCCATACTAAATATAACTCTATACTGCAAATACAGAATATACCCCCATACTAAATATAACTCTATACTGCAAATACAGAGCATACCCCCGTACTAAATATAACTCTATACTGCAAATACAGAGCATACCCCCATACTAAATATAACTCTATACTGCAAATACAGAGTATACCCCCATACTAAATATAACTCTATACTGCAAATACAGAGCATACCCTCATACTAAATATAACTCTATACTGCAAATACAGAGCATACCCCCGTACTAAATATAACTCTATACTGCAAATACAGAGCATACCCTCATACTAAATATAACTCTATACTGCAAATACAGAGTATACCCCCATACTAAATATAACTCTATACTGCAAATACAGAGCATACCCCCATACTAAATATAACTCTATACTGCAAATACAGAGTATACCCCCATACTAAATATAACTCTATACTGCAACTACAGAGCATACCCCCGTACTAAATATAACTCTATACTGCAAATACAGAGTATACCCCCATACTAAATATAACTCTATACTGCAAATACAGAGCATACCCCCATACTAAATATAACTCTATACTGCAAATACAGAGTATACCCCCATACTAAATATAAACCTATACTGCAAATACAGAGTATACCCCCATACTAAATATAAAACTATACTGCAACAGAGTATACTCCATACTAAATATAACTCTATACTGCAAATAGAGTATACCCCCATACTAAATATGAAACTATATTGCAAATAGAGTATACCCCCATTCTAAATATAACTCTATACTGCAAATAGAGTATACCCCATACTAAATATAACTCTATACTGCAAATAGAGTATACCCCCATACTAAATATAACTCTATACTGCAAATACAGAGTACGCCCCCATACTAAATATAACTCTATACTGCAAATACAGAGTACGCCCCCATACTAAATATAACTCTATACTGCAAATAGAGTATGCCCCCATACTAAATATAACTCTATACTGCAAATACAGAGTATACCCCCATACTAAATATAACTTTATACTGCAAATACAGAGTACGCCCCCATACTAAATATAACTCTATACTACAAATAGAGTATGCCCCCATACTAAATATAACTCTATACTGCAAATACAGAGCATACCCCCGTACTAAATATAACTCTATACTGCAAATACAGAGTATACTCCCTTACTAAATAGAACTCTATAATGCAAATACAGAGCATACCCCCGTACTAAATATAACTCTATACTGCAAATACAGAGCATACCCTCGTACTAAATATAACTCTATACTGCAAATACAGAGCATACCCTCGTACTAAATATAACTCTATACTGCAAATACAGAGTATACCCCCATACTAAATATAACTCTATACTGCAAATACAGAGTATACCCCCCTACTAAATATAACTCTATACTGCAAATACAGAGTATACCCCCATACTAAATATAACTCTATACTGCAAATACAGAGTATAACCCCATACTAAATATAACTCTATACTGCAAATACAGAGTATACCCCCATACTAAATATAAACCTATACTGCAAATACAGAGTATATCTACATGCTAAATATAAACCTATACTGCAAATACAGAGTATACCCCCATACTAAATATAAACCTATACTGCAAATACAGAGTATACTCCCATAATAAATATAACTCTATACTGCAAATACAGAGTATACCCCCATACTAAATATAAACCTATACTGCAAATACAGAGTATACCCCCATACTAAACATAAACCTATACTGCAAATACAGAGTATATCTACATACTAAATATAAACCTATACGGCAAATACAGAGTATACTCCCATACTAAATATAACTCTATACTGCAAATACAGAGTAAACCCTTATACTAAATATAACTCTATACTGCAAATAGAGTATACCCACATACTAAATAGAACTATATACTGCAAATACAGAGTATACCCCCATACTAAATATAACTCTATACTGCAAATACAGAGTATACCCCATACTAAATATAACTCTATACTGCAAATACAGAGTATACCCCCATACTAAATATAACTCTATACTGCAAATAGAGTATACCCCCATACTAAATATAAGCCTATACTGCAAATACAGAGTATACCCCATACTAAATATAACTACACTGCAAATACAGAGTATACCCCATACTAAATATAACTACACTGCAAGTACAGAGTATACCCCATACTAAATATAAACCTATACTGCAAATACAGAGTATACCCCATACTAAATATAACTCTATACTGCAAATACAGAGTATACCCCTATACTAAATATAAGCCTATACTGCAAATACAGAGTATACCCCATACTAAATATAACTCTATACTGCAAATACAGAGTATACCCCCATACTAAATATAAACCTATACTGCAAATACAGAGTATACTCCCATACTAAATATAACTCTATACTGCAAATACAGAGTATACCCCCATACTAAATATAAACCTATACTGCAAATACAGAGTATATCTACATACTAAATATAAACCTATACGGCAAATACAGAGTATACTCCCATACTAAATATAACTCTACACTGCAAATACAGAGTAAACCCTTATACTAAATATAACTCTATACTGCAAATAGAGTATACCCACATACTAAATAGAACTATATACTGCAAATACAGAGTATACCCCCATACTACATATAACTCTATACTGCAAATACAGAGTATACCCCATACTAAATATAACTCTATACTGCAAATACAGAGTATACCCCCGTACTAAATATAACTCTATACTGCAAATACAGAGTATACCCCCATACTAAATATAACTCTATACTGCAAATAGAGTATACCCCCATACTAAATATAACTCTATACTGCAAATACAGAGTATACCCCATACTAAATATAACTCTATACTGCAAATACAGAGTATACCCTCATACTAAATATAACTCTATACTGCAAATACAGAGTATACCCCATACTAAATATAACTCTATACTGCAAATACAGAGTATACCCCCGTACTAAATATAAAACTATACTGCAAATAGAGTATACCCCCATACTAAATATAACTCTGTACTGCAAATACAGAGTATACCCCCATACTAAATATAAACCTATACGGCAAATACAGAGTATACCCCCATACTAAATATGAAACTATATTGCAAATAGAGTATACCCCCATACTAAATATAACTCTATACTGCAAATAGAGTATACCCCATACTAAATATAACTCTATACTGCAAATACAGAGTATACCCCCGTACTAAATATAACTCTATACTGCAAATACAGAGTATACCCCCATACTAAATATAACTCTATACTGCAAATAGAGTATACCCCCATACTAAATATAACTCTATACTGCAAATACAGAGTATACCCCATACTAAATATAACTCTATACTGCAAATACAGAGTATACCCTCATACTAAATATAACTCTATACTGCAAATACAGAGTATACCCCATACTAAATATAACTCTATACTGCAAATACATAGTATACCCCCGTACTAAATATAACTCTATACTGCAAATACAGAGTATACCCCCGTACTAAATATAAAACTATACTGCAAACAGAGTATACCCCCATAATAAATATAAAACTATACTGCAAATAGAGTATACCCCCATACTAAATATGAAACTATATTGCAAATAGAGTATACCCCCATACTAAATATAACTCTATACTGCAAATACAGAGTATACCCCCATACTAAATATAACTCTATACTGCAAATACAGAGTATACCCCCATACTAAATATAAGCCTATACTGCAAATACAGAGTATACCCCCATACTAAATATAAGCCTATACTGCAAATACAGAGTATACCCCATACTAAATATAAGTTCACTGCAAATACAGAGTATACCCCATACTAAATATAACTACACTGCAAATACAGAGTATACCCCCATACTAAATATAACTATACTGGAAATACCGAGTATTACCCCAATACTAAATATACGTCTATAGTGCAAATACAGAGTATACCCCCATACTAAATATAACTCTATACTGCAAATACAGAGTATACCCCCATACTAAATATACCTCTATAGTGCAAATACAGGGGATACCCCCTTACTAAATATAACTCTATACTGCAAATACAGAGTATACTCCCATACTTAATATAACTCTATACTGCAAATACAGAGTATACCCCCATACTAAATATAACTCTATAGTGCAAATACAGAGGATACCCCCATACTAAATATACCTCTATAGTGCAAATACAGAGTATACCCCCATACTAAATATAAACCTATACTGCAAATACAGAGTATACCCCCATACTAAATATACCTCTATAGTGCAAATACAGGGGATACCCCCATACTAAATATAACTCTATAGTGCAAATACAGAGTATACCCCCATACTAAATATAAACCTATACTGCAAATACAGAGTATACTCCCATACTAAATATAACTCTATAGTGCAAATACAGAGTATACTCCATACTAAATATACCTCTATAGTGCAAATACAGGGGATACCCCATACTAAATATAACTTTAATTCTATACCGTAGAGTACAACTCCATACTGAATACACTGAGTTTAATTCTATACCGTAGAGTATAACTCCATACTGAATACACTGAGTTTAATTCTATACCGTAGAGTATAACTCCATACTGAATACACTGAGTTTAATTCTATACCGTAGAGTATAACTCCATACTGAATACACTGAGTTTAATTCTATACCGTAGAGTACAACTCCATACTGAATACACTGAGTTTAATTCTATACCGTAGAGTATAACTCCATACTGAATACACTGAGCATAATTCTATACCGTAAATAAAGTATAACTCCACACTGAATACACTGAGTTTAATTCTATACCGTAGAGTGTAACTCCATACTGAATACACTGAGTATAATTCTATACCGTAAATAAAGTATAACTCCACACTGAATACACTGAGTATAATTCTATACTGTAGAGTATAACTCCACGCTGAATACACTGAGTATAATTCTATACCGTAAATAAAGTATAACTCCACACTGAATACACTGAGTATAATTCTATACCGTAGAGTACAACTCTATACTGAATACACTGAGTTTAATTCTATACCGTAGAGTATAACTCCATACTGAATACACTGAGTATAATTCTATACCGTAAATAGAGTATAACTCCACACTGAATACACTGAGTATAATTCTATACCGTAAATAGAGTATAACTCCATACTGAATACACTGAGTATAATTCTATACCGTAAATAGAGTATAACTCCACACTGAATACACTGAGTATAATTCTATACCGTAAATAGAGTATAACTCCACACTGAATACACTGAGTATAATTCTACACCGTAAATAGAGTATAACTCCACACTGAATACACTAAGTATAATTCTATACTGTAAATAGAGTATAACTCCATACTAAATACACTGAGTATAATTCTATATTGTAAATAAAGTATAACTCCACACTGAATACACTGAGTATAATTCTATACTGTAAATAGTTTAACTATATACTGAATACACAGAGTATAATTCTACACTGTAAATAGAGTATAACTATATACTGAATACACTGAGTACAATTCTATACTGTAAATAGAGTATAACTATATACTGAATACACTGAGTATAATTCTATACTGTAAATAGAGTATAACTATATACTAAATACACAGAGTATAATTCTATACTGTAAATAGAGTATAACTATATACTGAGTACACAGAGTATAATTCTATACTGTAAATAGAGTATAACTATATACTGAGTACACTGAGTATAATTCTATACTGTAAATAGAGTATAACTATATACTGAATACACTGAGTATAATTCTATACTGTAAATAGAGTATAACTATATACTGAATACACTGAGTATAATTCTATACTGTAAATAGAGTATAACTATATACTAAATACACTGAGTATAATTCTATACTGTAAATAGAGTATAACTATATACTGAGTACACAGAGTATAATTCTATACTGTAAATAGAGTATAACTATATACTGAGTACACTGAGTATAATTCTATACTGTAAATAGAGTATAACTATATACTGAATACACTGAGTATAATTCTATACTGTAAATAGAGTATAACTATATACTGAATACACTGAGTATAATTCTATACTGTAGAGTATAACTCCACACTGAATACACTGAGTATAATTCTATACTGTAGAGTATAACTCCACACTGAATACACTGAGTGTAATTCTATACCGTAAATAGAGTATAACTCCACACTGAATACACTGAGTATAATTCTATACTGTAAATAGAGTATAACTATATACTGAATACACTGAGTATAATTCTATACTGTAGAGTATAACTCCACACTGAATACACTGAGTATAATTCTATACTGTAGAGTATAACTCCACACTGAATACACTGAGTATAATTCTATACTGTAAATAGAGTATAACTATATACTGAATACACAGAGTATAATTCTATACTGTAAATAGAGTATAACTATATACTGAATACACTGAGTATAATTCTTTACTGTAAATAGAGTATAACTATATACTGAATACACTGAGTATAATTCTATACCGTAAATAGAGTATAACTCCACACTGAATACACTGAGTACAATTCTATACCGTAAATAGAGTATAACTCCACACTGAATACACTGAGTATAATTCTATACCGTAAATAGAGTATAATTCCACACTGAATACACTGAGTACAATTCTATACCGTAAATAGAGTATAACTCCACACTGAATACACTGAGTATAATTCTATACTGTAAATAGAGTATAACTATATACTGAATACACTGAGTATAATTCTATACTGTAAATAGAGTATAACTATATACTGAATACACTGAGTATAATTCTATACTGTAAATAGAGTACAACTATATACTGAATACACTGAGTATAATTCTATACTGTAAATAGAGTATAACTATATACTGAATACACTGAGTATAATTCTTTACTGTAAATAGAGTATAACTATATACTGAATACACTGAGTATAATTCTATACTGTAAATAGAGTATAACTATATACTGAATACACTGAGTATAATTCTATACTGTAAATAGAGTATAACTATATACTGAATACACTGAGTATAATTCTATACTGTAAATAGAGTACAACTATATACTGAATACACTGAGTATAATTCTATACTGTAAATAGAGTATAACTATATACTGAATACACTGAGTATAATTCTTTACTGTAAATAGAGTATAACTATATACTGAATACACTGAGTATAATTCTATACTGTAAATAGAGTATAACTATATATTGAATACACTGAGTATAATTCTTTACTGTAAATAGAGTATAACTATATACTGAATACACTGAGTATAATTCTATACTGTAAATAGAGTATAACTATATACTGAATACACTGAGTATAATTCTATACTGTAAATAGAGTATAACTATATACTGAATACACTGAGTATAATTCTATATTGTAAATAGAGTATAACTATATACTGAATACACTGAGTATAATTCTATACTGTAAATAGAGTATAACTATATACTGAATACACTGAGTATAATTCTATATTGTAAATAGAGTATAACTATATACTGAATACACTGAGTATAATTCTATATTGTAAATAGAGTATAACTATATACTGAATACACTGAGTATAATTCTATATTGTAAATAGAGTATAACTATATACTGAATACACTGAGTATAATTCTATATTGTAAATAGAGTATAACTATATACTGAATACACTGAGTATAATTCTATATTGTAAATAGAGTATAACTATATACTGAATACACTGAGTATAATTCTATATTGTAAATAGAGTATAACTATATACTGAATACACTGAGTATAATTCTATATTGTAAATAGAGTATAACTATATACTGAATACACTGAGTATAATTCTATACTGTAAATAGAGTATAACTATATACTGAATACACTGAGTATAATTCTATATTGTAAATAGAGTATAACTATATACTGAATACACTGAGTATAATTCTATATTGTAAATAGAGTATAACTATATACTGAATACACATGATTATAAGCTTCTAAACAGCTACAACTCCTCAATGGTTATAATTCCAAACTTCTGAGCAGTCAGACTCCTCCACAGCTCTCAAGCTCAGACAGGACAGAACAGGACAGAGCTGGACAGAGCAGGTGGTTTATTAGTGTGTCCATTGAGGTCGAACAGAAAGTGGACACATTCTCACCTCCGGACGGTCGGCCAGCGCCTACAGGGGGCCCGGGGGGCTTCAGTGAATGTGTGCTTGGTCCTGGAGGTCGAAGGTCAGTGGGTGCGGTGGGTTTCCGCTGCTTTAAAGAAAACCAGGAGTGGAATCAGACCTGTCCTCAATAAACCACTGGACAGTAAGAGAGAGACTGTCCCTGAGCGAGACGTTACCTGAGGTAGGACACTGTTGGAAGACTTGGCAGAGACGTCTTTATCTACAAACAGAGTAACAATCAATCAACAAACTCAAACAACAACATGACACGCCCACCAGAATACGTCCCCTCCGTCCCCCTAATGTCCTGCTGGTGACGGTCTGGACTCTGTGCTGGTGATGATGCAGTGTGTGGTTTACTGTCCTGCTGAAGTGTACGAGATCTTCTCTGAAGGAGGCCTGGTCTGGATGGAGCAGATGTTCTAAACCTCTGTAGATGTTCAGCACTGATAGAGTCTCCAGATGTGTGAGTGTGTGTGGTTGTTACCTGTGTGTGTGTTACCTGTGTGTGTGTTACCTGTATGTGTATGTGTGTATGTGTGTGTGTGTGTGTGTGTGTGTGTGTGTGTGTGTTACCTGTGTGTGTTACCTTTGTGTGTGTGTGTGTGTGTGTTACCTGTGTGGGTATGTGTGTGTGTGTTACCTTTGTGTGTGTGTGTTACCTTTGTGTGTGTGTGTGTGTGTTAC